>CATIWK010082139.1:0-10659 GCA_949634005.1 Mallotus japonicus
TCTCTAAGCTTAAACACTATAATAACACAAACAAACAAATCCACATCCACAGCGGAAGCCAAACAAAAAACGAAAAATGGTCGCAACAAATCTAAAATCAGAGACAATGAAGCTCATGGACAAAAGAACCGCCGTGGAAGCTGAAATGAACGCTATCATCGATCATCTTTGCCAGCCCGGAGGTCCTGGTCTCTCCGACAATCTCGTCGATGCTGAGGTCTATTTTTTTTTCTTGTTCTTATTAGTGCTTAGTTTTGATGCCCTAAATTTTCACAAGCTTAACGAAATCTTTGATTTTTTTTTTTTTTAGGGATTTCCTCGTGAAGATATTGACATTCCAGCTATAAGAGCAGAGAGGAATCGTCTAGCTGGTACTATCTGCTAATTAATTTCTTAATTAATTAATTAATTAATTAATCATGTTTGTGTTGCTGCTAGTTCTGTTTGAATTGTGAAGTTGTAGGTATGGTTTTGTTATTTATTTATTTTGTATTGAATTGTAGTGTTGCGAAATGATCACAAGGAGATTACAGAGAAAATAAATGAGAATATACAAGTTCTGCATTCAGCTAGGCTTGTTTCTAAATCTCCATCTCCTAAAGATTCAGGTACATTCTGTAGCTTTAAGGAGATATATTAATGAGGGAAATTATTGAATGATAATGCTCGTCTGCTGATGCAACCAGGTGGAATTGATTTGAATTTGAAGCTTGTATTTGTCTATTCATTGTTGTGCAATTTGAAGCATTTGCCGACTTCCACATCTAGTATATTCATAGCTTGTTTGCAACTAATTGCAAGTTGATGAAAGATGATACTGTGTACATAATCTGCATTGCCATTTGAATAAGAGAAAATTTTAATTTGAGTTATTTTTTGGTTTAGCAAACGATAAATTTTTTTTTATTTGAATTTTTTGGTATTTCTACAGCAGAGTTCCACATGATAAGTATGTTAAAGCATTTTCATCTTGTTTCTGCATAGTTGTGTTTAAAATATGTAGGGCATGTCACCATCTAGATAATGTGTGACTTTCTGAATGGAATCAATTGACTGAATATTGTTGCTTATTGTTTAAGTATTTTGTATGCCATCTAGACAAAGAATATATTCTTTGTGAAATCAATTCACTTAATTTATTTGCTTATTTGCAAGACAATCATAGCGCATCAAGGAATCAAAACTCATCGACTGATGATGCTGTTGCATCTGCATCTTCAAACTATGTTGTTTCAAGAGGGCCTCCCAGTTCCATGGATGTGAATGCCATTATCAGCATACCCTTCGCTGTGGTCGAGGAAATAGCTGATGGATCGCCAACAGCAGAGGATGGTTTGCAGCTTGGAGATCAGATTATTAGATTTGGCAGTGTGGAATATCAGTTTGGTGATAATCTACTGCAAAAACTTGCTACTGAGGCTCAATCGAATTTGGGTCAGGCAATTCCTGTGGTGATTTTGAGGCAAGGTGCCCCAATCAACTTAACAGTGACTCCTAGGGCATGGCAAGGCAGAGGTCTTCTGGGGTATGTTGGCCTTTCTATCTTTTTCACATTTTCTGCTACTTGGACCATAAACCTTTTTTTGATGCTTTATTTTTTTGTTTGTAGTCTTTCATTTCTCAAAATTAGCTTGTGCTATACCCCTAAGTTATCTTCCAATGTAGTCTTTTCTGACTGAAATCTTAAATAATTTATAGTAGCGTAAGAAAATATTGTTTCAGTGGGTTTTTAAAAATTTTCAGTTATTTTTGGGTGTTTGCAGTTACTTATTAATGCAAATAGGTGTTTTTGTATTAGTTTGTGGCATATATGCTATAAAGAATGTTAGCAAGGTTATTGCTGTAAAGTCCCAAACACTATGCTCTTCCTTGAATTGTAGATCCAAAGTAGTTGAGACTAAAAGGGAAATAGTGATGGTTGAAGACAGTTAAAGGAGAACATGCTGTGTGTTTTTAAATTAGTCTGAAAAATATGTTATAATTTGCAAAAAGGTTAGCAAGTTTGTTGCTGTAAAATACTTAACATAATGCGCTTCCTGAAAATGTGGATTCAGAGAACTAGAGAATGAAGGTGAAATATTGATGGTAGAAGGCATTTAAGAGGAGAAATATGCTGATTGAGAATGAAATTGGCATTGTTAAGGTGCACTTCTCTTGAAGGCTTAAGACCATGATAAGGATTTATTGAGAATATTTGTTGGGTACAAGGTACAAGATGTTTAAATACTGCAGTGACACAGGAGGTCTAAGGCTACCTGCAGTATGGATTGCACTTTTACAATATTAAGTGTTAGGATGTGTGCGTTGAATTATTGGGAATAGGCTTCTTTAAATCACTTCATGGAAACAATATATGATTTAAATGCGTAACACATTCTATGGGATTCCATGTTGTGAATATGTGCATAAACCATATAACAGATAGAAATGGAATGTGAATATGTGCATAAACCACATAACAGATAGAATTTTCACCATCCTATGAGAAAAACTGATTAACAAAGATTTGTTTTGCGAGTCGTATACTTAGATTACTGACTGAATAAGGCAGTAATTAGGAGTGGGTGCGAAATGTACTAGAAGGGGGTGGAAATATTGTTTCACATTTATATGCTTTTTGAGATAACGAATAGAGAATCAATTATATTGCAGTGGCTGTTTTTGGACTGTAATGTTTTATACATATTGAACCAATATGTATTATTACAATTTGGTTTGGTATGGTTCTATATTATAATGCTTTGATCTGTTCTAAAATTTTTCTTATAAAACAAGCTGAATTGGACCAGTACCACCGTGCTGTGTTTAGATTACTGTTTCTAAGCAACACTCTTTGCACATGTATCGAGATGCATGAACTATGTGAAGTATATATGCCTGCTTCGAGTAATTTATATGGTTATTGACTATGTGTTTTGTTGGATGCTTACAGTTGGACCAGTACCATCGTGTTTATGTTTATGTTACTGTCTGCAAGCTATTATTGTGTTATGTTTATATTACTGTATCTAAGCTACACTCTTTGCACATGCACCGGGATGCACTATCTGAAGTGTATATTCATGTTTCTGCTACTTTATATGGTTACTGACTGTTGTGTTTTGTTGGATGCTTACAGTTGCAGCTTCCGGATATTGTAACTGGTAACTAAAATTCTGTTTGGCATGAGTGAAGTGGGCATAGTGGGTTCTATCAATTGAGGCAGTACTTGGACAGGCTTGTTGACAGTAAACTCTCTCTATTTTGCTTCGTACTTCTGATTTTTCTGGCACTAAGGATTTGGTGTAGCAAGACAATTATTCTTGAATAGTTTCCTCATTTGTGGACACAGAGCCACATGTTTGGTTGAGTTTTCTATTGAAATTTTTCCAAACACAGACCTTTTGATTCAGTTGATCTATAAGTTTTCCTTTTTTCCTGTGATAAATAAAGATTCAATGCCAGACTGCTACTTGGTCACACTTGCCATGAAGTAATTTCTTGAAATTGATCAAAAAAAGAATATGTTTATGGAAATTCGCCAGGCTGTGTCAAAAAGAGAATTGTGTCTGTCAGGCCAACAGTCTAGTCTGGTGACAAGCAATTTGTCCCAATACACACTAGGTTAACAAGAATTAGCTAGCAACTAGAAAGAAAGTTTGAGTGACAAGACAAGTGGAGGAGATGGCTCACCAAGCCATTGAATTGAATGTTTTTGCATTGTGGGTTGTCCAAATAAATGGATCAGAATATGAAAATTTTGCTTCTCAATCTCACATCACTTAACGAAGGAATAGAAAAGATGTTCATTTCATCTTTTTTTTTTTTTTTTGGAACAACAGATGCTCATTTCATCTTGTTACAGACAGTTCTGGATCCACCAAAAAACCATCATGATAAATTGTTTATCATCTTTAATGACAGAATTATTCAACTTGTTATTCATTTTCATTCATTGCCATTTGAATATCCTGAGTTAAATTTACTGTTAATAGATTTTTTAGCAGATTGACAAGGGGTGCCATAGTGTTGTCAATCCATGCCCCAATTGAATGTATTGAAGTGTTCGAAAAAAAAAATTGAATGTATTGAAGGTTCAACTGTTGGCTGAGCTAAACTGATTTTTTTTTTTTTTATTAAAATGTGATATTATCGTTAGTGAAAGAGCGATCTAGTAGCTAATTTTCTCCAAAAAAAATAAAATATAATTTGAAAATGTTTCTACTCAATTACACCATTTGAGAAAACGATTTATGATAAACTTGTATTTTTATTTCACTACTATTAATTTTTATTCATTGTTTCAAAATGACGACATAAAATTAGTTCTCCATCTCATTATATGGGATGAAATATTTTTTTTAAATAAATTATTTTCATAAATAGACAAAGCTTTAAGAATATAGAAAATTTCTAATTACTTCAGTTTATAACAATTTAATATATTTTTCTTAAATAATAAAATTAATCATTTCTTCCCTCAAATGAAAAAAAAAAAAAATCATCCCTAAAAGAGTATTTCGGAACCATACTCAATTGTTGGCAATGGCATTCTAAAATTCTCATATTACATTGGAAACTTACAATTGATAGGTTTAGCAAAAATAATAAAATTATAAAATTGAGTTTTCTCATGTGCTTTTGATTTGATAGATTTTCAAAAAAAAAAAAAGTTATTTAGTTAAATATTTTTAAAAAATTAGTAATTTTGACACAAAAATTCATGTGCAAAAATTCCGTAGGACATCTCTAACCTAACCTACGTTATTTTTGTGAGAGCTACACTACAAACCCAATATTGGGTTTGTACTTTACCTCCACACCAAAATGTTTATTTTTTAATTTTTTTTTTGCAAATAAATATTTGATTTTTTAAAAATATATAATTTAGTCTAAATTTTTTATTTCTAATTAATTTTTTAACTTAAAATTTATTATATAAAGTGAATATATAATATAAATATTTATTTAATATATACTATAAATATATATTTAATAAATTAATACTAATTTTTTTACTTGTACTCTTTTATTATTAATTATTTAAATTGATGTTTGGTTTCTAATTTTTATTAATATATAAATAGTAAAATTATCTTCTAATTAATGGAAAATAATTAATTTATCATTTATTTATAAAATTATGAAATAATAAAATATATTGGACGAATATATAAAATAAATATAAATATAGATTTAATATGTTAAACCTGTAAATAAAATATAAATGAGATATGAAAATGAAGATATGAAGATTTTTTTTAGGAGTTAAAAATGAAATAACATATTAGAGTAAAATTATTATAAAAATTACATTTTAATGCTATAAATTCAATGTTACAAATTGAAGATAGCCTTACAATAATTACCTCAAAACAAAAATTAATTTAAGGATAAAAATATTTTATATATATACACATTTTTATTTGTTTTTTTTTTGGAAGTACACATTTTTATGTTGTTCCATTCTTACACAAGAAAAGCACCGGAAAGTCACCGGTTTTAGCCGGTAAAATAAAGCAAGAAACCAGCTAAACAAGTCATCATCACATGTTAATGAATAAAAGAGCAAAAGAAAATAATCTTGAGTCTCTCTCTTTCACTCGTTCACTCTTTCAATTTCAATTTCAACACTAACAAAATTCAGTTCAATTCTTAGTTTTTAGATCGATTTCAGTCTCAAAATCACTCTCATCTTCTTTTATTTTCTTGCATTTTCTCGGGAAAAAGAAAACAGTACTCAGAAGAAGCAGAAGCAGAAGCAGCCATGAAAACTGTAGATATTCCATGAGGAAAGAATGTGGTGTTGTCAGCCTTTTTCTGGTTGTGGGAGGTGGCACTGACTGAAACGACACAGTTTTGAAAAATTAAACAAAACCCACTTTTATTACTACTGTTATTATTATTATTGTTGTTTCGTTTTTGGGAGGTAACACTAACAGCGCAACCACTCTTTATTTCTCTTTATTTCTCTCTCGTTTTTAACAATGCAGAATGGAATCTTCATGTTTCGAGGCTGAAAGTTCTCTCTCCCCTTCTTTTTTGTTTTTTTTTTCTTAGTTTACAAATGAAAAGTTTATTTCTTTGTTTTTGATCTATTGGGTTGTGTATTAAAGCTTTAAGCTTTGGTTGAAAGTTCAAATTTTTACTGCATTTTGATGTTTTGTAGCTTTCCTATGGGGTTTTGAAAATGCTGATTAGAGGTTTTTTGTGGGTTTTTGTGAAGTGGGTTTTGCTTTTTGGGTGATAATTAGTTGAGTTACTAGCTTATATTTGAGTGGTGAGGGTTAAAACCCAAGATCTGTCTTGGTGGTTGCTTGTAAAATTATGGTTGGTGAATGGGGTTTAGTAGAAATGGATTACCCATGTGGGGTTTCTGATATCTAAGCTTTTGTTCTGATTTGATGCTTAAGAATTGGCATAAAAATGGGGGTCATAGGGAATTCTCTTGGTGGGTTTGTGGTGGTTTGTTTAAATTTAGGGAAGATTTGAGCCAACTGGGAATTTGGTAACTTTCCGGAATTGGGTATTGCTTTTTTGGAGTCAAGAAGGTAAAGATCTCTTGAAAAATCAGTATTGAATTGAAGGTCTTCTAAAAATGTCAGGGCCTCCAAGAGTGAGGTCAATGAATGTAGCTGATTCTGAAACCAGGCCTGTGTTAGGACCTACTGGAAATAAAAAGGCAGGGTTACTGAGTGCAAGGAAACCTGCCTCAAAACAATTGAGAAAGGTTGACACATCGCCTGAGGCTGTTACATTAGGTGAAGAGAAGAGAGCACTTGCAATGCCTACTCTCAGTGCTTTATCTCCCAAGTCTCATTCTGTTAGCGCTTCCTCTGTGCTTCGTCGGCATGAGCAGTTGTTGCATTCAAATTTGTCACTAAATGCTTCATGTTCATCTGATGCCTCCACGGATTCATTCCACAGCCGAGCATCTACTGGGAGGTTGACGCGGTCAAATAGTTTGGGGACGAGGAGAAAGCCGTATGCTTCAAAGCCAAGAAGCGTTATTTCTGATGGGGGTTTAGAATCTCCGCCACCTTCTGATGGTTCACAGCCCAAGAAGAGCTGCGCCTGGGTAACACCAAATGCTGGTGCGTTCTTAGTTCCTTGATTTTCCTCACATTTGTTATTGTCACAAAGAACCATAGTATTTTAGAGAATCAATGACACAATTATGTATTATGACATGGGTTTGCGTTATATCTTTGTTCCGTAGGAATATCTTGGAATTCCAACCATCGTGATGCGCATTAGGGCATTAGATGTTTATTTTCAAAGTGCTGTCGTGCTTGCTTCTTAAGGTCCATGAACCCTAAAATCTTGGACATGAACACAGTTAATTAGGAAATGCTGTTGCACCAGAAATATATTTTAATGGATATTTTTACTAGGTTGTTGTGTATGGAGGGGTTTGTTTCTTCATAAATCCTTAACCCACCTGCATAAATTTTAATGTAACTGCTTAATTCACGCATAGCCAAAATGATCCCAAGTTTTTTTGTCTTTGAGTACGCACAAATGTCCAGCTAAAATATTTTTTTGCAGTTTGATTTTAGCATTTTGGCCTAATGCAGATCTCTTTTGTCTACAACACTTGATTTATTGAGGAGTTTTTGTTAATTAGTTATGATATTATTTTCATGCTGGTGGTTACATGAAACAAGATGATAAATGATGCTTATAATGGAGCTGTATAATTACTTGGTTCATAATTACAAAAGGTTCCTCATTCTGTCATTTTGGAGTCTGCTGTATTTTTGAAGAATTTAGCTAAAAATGCCCGAAAATGGGTTGAGCTAGTTCTTCTGTTTCTATAAAACAAATGCGCAATGTCACTGCACAAAAGAAAAAGCAATGTGACTAGATGCATTTAGGCCATCCAATTGCTGAAGCTTCTTGGGTTGCTATAAAGGTCTAAAACTTGGATGCAACAATAGGTCGATCTCTTGCCGATATCTAAGCACTTTAATTTTCACCAACTTGGTTCAATTTTTTTGTCTTATGCATTTTAATAATAGCTGTCGGATTTAACTTATCAATTTAGCACTGGATCATTACCTGATAATTTTCCTTCTTTTACACGAACACAAGTATTTATATTCTCATGCCTTTCCGTCCCCACTCTTTCTGATGTTATACATTTTATCTAGTGTTGCTCCCTTTGTTGGTGTAAGAATGCAATGCACAAATTGATGAATGTTAAAGAAACATTATGTCTCAGTCAACATGAACATGAGATGATTTAAAATATCAGGCTGGATGAACTTGTAGAATTGTGGATTGAAATGTGTGAATTTCACATAAAAAGTACTAGGACTCACTTTACATAAGCAAGCCAATTGCCAAGGTGTTACCCTAATGCTTCCTCAATTCAACTCTGCATATGTCAAATTTTATTGCTGATTTGTTTTTCTTTTGTTGAAATCAGACCAATGTTATACAGCTTTCCATGATGAAGAATGGGGAGTTCCAGTACATGATGACAAGTATGTAGTATTGTTATCACGTGTATACTGTTGAAGGTGTTTCTTTCCCTGACATGATTCTCTGTTCTAAAAGTTTTGTGCTTGATTTTTTGTCCAAATGCAGGAAATTGTTTGAGCTTCTTGTTCTTTCGGGTGCTTTATCTGAACTTACCTGGCCAGCCATTCTAAGCAAAAGACACATCTTTAGGTAGTGGTTCTATCCATCATGCATTCATTTATTTATGGTCTCATCTGTGAAAAATCCGTGGAATTTTTTGCTCATCACATTCTCTTCTCCCACTTAAAGGACATTACTTGTTATTCTATATTATTGACCATCTTTTGATATTCGTTTTTGACGAACTATTTTGTGCAGGGAAGTTTTTGCAGATTTTGATCCAGTTGCTGTCTCAAAATTTAGTGAGAAGAAGATAATAGCGCCTGGAAGCACAGCAAGCTCCTTGTTGTCAGAAGTTAAATTGCGAGCTATCATTGAGAATGCACGCCAAATATCAAAGGTAGATTTTTTTTTTTATTTATTTTATTTCATTTTCTTACAACTGTATTTTGTCTTTTTCCGTGAGGAGCCTTACTTGGATAGTGCAGTTTTTATATATTTATTTTATATTTGTTCGTTTCCTTTAATGGAGAAGTTTAGCAAAATGTTAAAATCTTTATTGACTGTGACAAGTGGAATTTGTTTGTTGCTTGATCTCATTTACTGATACCTTATTAGACCAATGCATTCATATTTTTGGGTTTTAAGGTGTCCTATGTTTGTCTAACCATTTAAACAACACATGATGTGTGCTGCCTAATGATCATTTTTATCAGGCAGGTTAGGTGAAAAGTAGTTGAATGGTGGTCCTGATCTCTATGTATCTGTATTAGTCATATAGGACAAAGTTTTTCTATTACAACCATACAACTTGCCCTTGATATATCTATCTTATGTCAAGAGTTGTTTATTCGACCTAATTATTTCTTTTTTAAAGATGCCAGCTTGCTTTGTTGTAATATTATCTCAGAAATTGTTGCACCTGACTCGATGGCGTACAGTCATAACCACTAAACTTTGTTACTGAAGTCACTGCCATAATTGTAAACTCCACACTTGCTATGATTATCATTACAACTAACTTTTTGCAGGTTCTATTGATGCCAGGTCATAGATGAGTTTGGGTCATTTGATAAGTACATTTGGAGCTTTGTGAATTACAAGCCTATAATCAGCAGATTCAGGTATCCCCGCCAAGTTCCTGTCAAAACTCCAAAAGCTGATGTAATAAGCAAAGACCTGGTGAGAAGGGGATTCCGCAGTGTGGGACCCACGGTCGTATACTCTTTCATGCAAGTAGCAGGGTTGACAAATGATCATCTCACCGGTTGCTTCAGATTTCAGGAGTGTATGAATGCGGCAGAAGGGAAAGAAGAAAATGGTATCAAAGTTGAAGATAAAATCACCGACAGTGTTGTGGAATCCGAAATATCCATAGCTATGGATGAATTAAGTTTCTCCTCGGAATGATGTTGGCACCTGGTGTTTCCATAGCTATTATGGATGAATTGGGTCTCCTCAGAATGATGTTGGCACGTGGAGCACCAGGGTTCAGTCATCAGTTTATCCTAGTAACTAATTCACAGCTACTCCTCAGTTAGCAATGAAAATGCTTGTGTATATTTCATGAATTTGTATGCATCATGAATTCCCTAGATTGTAGATTTTACTTGAATTAAATCAACTGATGATTGTGCTGTTGGTGGGGCATGTTCAAAGGAAAAAAAGAAAAAACAGAAAGAAAATTAATGTACCCATTTTTTTTGTACAGTTGAAAGTGGTTAGTTAGTAATTAGAATCCATGTTCAAAACCAAAATGTGGCTTCAGGATTCATCTTTTGATTAATGCCTCAGCAGCAGGTACAAGACAGCTAAACAAATTAATACAGGCTGGTCGATTCTGCCCTAAATTTGTGACAAAGATTGATTGGGGAGCAGAATTTGTTTGTGTCCCCTTGGGATGTGGATGGACTCCCTGTACACAACATGCTTGTTGGGTGTACTTATTTTAAGATTTAATTTGAGATAATGATTGATGGATGCCCTGTCTGGGTGGGAAAATCTTTATTGCTTCTTGCATATAAATCTTATCAACTTTCTTTTATTTTATTTTTTTTAACAAGAGGAGGAAATTTTATTTCTGCCATAATTTGA
>CATIWK010082225.1:0-16704 GCA_949634005.1 Mallotus japonicus
TTTCTTTTCTTTTCCCGTCAATCCCTCCTCATTTTCCTCCTCATTTCTCTCCGGTTTTTTCTCCCAAAAAAAATCAAAAGTCTCCGCTCTCTTTTTTTTTTTTCAAAAAGACAGATCAATAGCTGGCATTAATTGTCTGTAATTTTTTTTTTTTTTGCTTTTGGGCTTTTGGCCCATTAAGAGAAAAAAGATTGGGCTTTGCCTATTAAGCTCACTTTGCTTGGATTTTCATCATTGGGCCTTCGTTGCGGGCCAAACAAACCGAGAGCCCATAGTTTGCCCCCTATTACGGGCTAATCAAACCGGGTGTCTACAAATACTAATACAATTAAGAAACATAAAAATAAAATTTTATTTAAATAATAAGAATTTTTTATTTCGATTCACTGCACTCATTAATTCTATCCGGTCACCAATCAATTTTCTGATTCTTTAGATAAATTTGGTTGCAAATATTTCAATAAATTCTTCGCAATAAACCTTAGTATTTATGACATTTTATAATAATTTTAGATTTCACTGAAATTGTTCATAAAATTAATAAAATTTCTCTTAATTGAAATGCATAACTTTTCTTAAATTTTTATTATTTTTTTAATTTTTAAATTTTTTAAAATTATTTAATCCTTACAATAAATTAATGGAATCATCATATTTTATAAATTAATATTGGTATGGACATACAAAAATTTTACGAACTAAAACAATATTTAACTAAAAGAAATACTATAATTTAAAATTTTTTTACTTTTTCTGTTATTTCTTAATTTCATTATTAGTTTAAAACAAAATTTTAGCATCTTATCCGTTAAAATCATTTGAAATTATATTTATCTCATTTCAGTATTATATAAGTTAAATATAGTTAAAAATTACAAATTTAGAGATAAAAAATTAAAAATAAAAATTTAAAGGTTCAATAAATATAATAAATATTAAATGTGTAAAAAGTTAATTATGTAAAATTTATTGATGAAACTATGCATTTAACTAAAACTAAATATATAGCTACTAATTTTTGTCGGTTTAAGTGGTAAGAAGTTTAAATTTTCTTAAGTAAGTGTAGGCAGTGAGTTCAACGCGCGTCCAAATTTTTAACGATCACAGTACTATGTGGGCTCAAAACCCACTAGAAAAAACAAACCTAAGCTATGAACTAGATCGAAAATGGGAGTGGCCACACAGGTAAAATTCATGACACATTTTACAATAACTGAATCTTATGGAGGGACTCAGCAGCCATCCTTAGAGATTGTGTCCGAAAATTAGGTGTGGGCTTTTTATATGCCCACTCACAGTCAAGTGCAGCTCTCTTCTCTTCCCTCGCTGCTTTGACAGGCTCTTTTCTATGGCCTCGATCAGCTCCATTTAATCACCGATTTCCATCTCCTTGTCCTTTCTTCTCTTTTTTTGACTTTGCTTGTTTCAATCCTTCTTCTTGATCTTCGGTTCTAGTAGAGGGAAATCACCTCTGCTTGCTTCTAAAGAAGAATCAAGTGACAAAAGCTCTTCTTTACCCACATGCAAGCTGAATCTTCAAGCTATGTTACTCATCCTCACCAGCTTTTTTTTTTTTGCTGCGTTCTAAAAGGTATTGAAGAAGACAGCTTGAGAAGGATTTCTCCTCACTAAGTTTAATGAGCCTCTAATCTCTGCCACCTCATACTTTCTCCTCCTTTATATATTCTTTTTTTTTTTTACAATGTCCCTTAAACCTATTTTTATACAATTCCAAGCTTTAAATTTTTGACAAAATAATTCTAAGTTTATTTCTAATTTTTAACTCATACACACATATTTGTCTAAAATTATTATTATTGTCATCACTTATGAGTACCCTAATAATATAAACAAAAAGGTACTCTAAACTTAAAATAATAATTATTATTGTTATTATTATTTATTTATTATATATATATATTTTTTTGTTGCAGGTAATAACACGGGGTGTGACACTTGCTGTCCAAGTAGCTCATAATAAAACTGTCCATTTGGTTCATGCATCCGTAATCTCAATTGTATATGCCATTACTGACCAGTTTGTAACTATTCATTTTATCCCCAGTTCAGAAAATTTTGAAGAAACTGACACTTTGGTTTTGTACAATTTCAGTGACTACAGCTTTTATCTTTTTCGTCAAATCAAAATATTTAGGTAATTATAGACTTTATTTTGTTGGTGAATTATGTTTTCAGCTTGCTGTATTTTTGTTTCATTTCTAATTACGGAATGGTTCTTTTTTAGTTAGATACAAAGGCTTTCTTTATGTGCCCCCTTGAATTCACCAGACGTAGCATATGTCAATCATTTGTAATATAATTTCAGTAACTCTATCATCCTTTTTGTACTGTAGTATTTTTTTTCTATGCCTTTTTCAGAATTAAATCTTGATCTTTCAGTCAATTTTAAGAGCATATCACAACAATGATCTATGTATCAATTCTCCAATACGTGCATGCATTCTTAAATCCTAGTATCAATTCTTCAATATGTTTATTTTTCATTCTGATAATTAATTTAAGAACTCTACAAATGATAAAACACTTGTCTACATGCATATGTTAATTGTGACAGAGCAAATCTCTATTGTTGTTTTTTTTTTTCACTTGTGTACCACTGCATACTTTGGCTGTATATATAATTTTGTGATGTTCACTAGAAAGCTAGGCCTAAGATTATATACTGAGTTTTGGTCAGTTTTTTCACCTCCTCATAACACAAACAAAAAGTGCCGTTATAATTGAAAAAGGAAATGGCAATGCCTAAAGTTCTAGCTAATGTTCCACCTCTATTTGAAGATGTTGAAAAACTCCACAAAGCTTTTCAAAGTCTCCCATTTGAGCCTTCTTTTGCCATTTTTTTTAAGGGTTACTATGTTTAATTAATTAATTAATATTTGCTTTTAGTTGTATGTTCAGATCCTGATCAAGATCATTCTTAAATTAATGAAAGATTCTAATTTCTCAGGGGGTTTTAATTTGATTTGAAGATGTTATTAGTTGTCACTTAATTGTTAAATGTTTTGTGTGTATTGACTTAATGATATTGTATTGTTATTTGCCATTAGAACTTTTGAAGGAGAATCAGACGATGTTGGATAAACTATATGAGAGATGGACGCTCAAGGGAAAAAAAAAGTGCTAAGGAAAGCAGATGATTAACCATCCCAAAGCTAAGGAGCATATGGATGCATATTTTTGTTTAGAGAGATGAAAGTGAGATTCTAAAATGAATCGCATGACTTTAAAAGAACTTCAAGAACAAGTAATAATGTAATGCTTCATGTGCTTATACTGTTTCTGTTGAAATTTTTTGTATCATGGCTGCTCTATATATGCTTTGATTTTGGCTGAAGAAACAGAATATAAGTGACTTCTTTCACATTAGATGCAAATGGGTGTCTGATTAGTCATGTTAGCATCATCATGGCAAAGAAAAATCCAATACTTTCTCAAAATGGTGTTCTAAATCTATCACACTTGCATATCTCTTCAGTTTTTAAAAATTTATGTTGTATATCTTCTACTGTTGATTTTCTATAATTCTTGAGTATTTAATAGTCTTGCTTGGCACTGTAACTTGTAATAGATGCCCTTCCTTAAGTTACAAATGTAAGTCATTTATTTGGAGATTATTGCTGCAAAGTGTAAAATATCTGAAACACTCGAATGTTGTTGTTTAACCCTGCAGTTTGGCTGCAAATAGAATCACTGACATGAAATTAAGCGAATCATTTTTCATTCTGAGTGACTTACACATGCTTTTTCTTCCAAAATTTTTTTATTGATGAAACTAATAAAAACACATAGGTCAAGAAGGCCCACTGGCCTACAGTTTTTTCAAAAAGGTAGTGGGCAAACCTCCTAGCGGTAAGGACATAAGATCATTGAATTGATATATATATATATATATGAATTAGGAGACTGGTGAGCTCATAGAGGTCTCTGGGTAAATACTTAAGCTTACTGCAGCTAATCTGAAGATGTTGAAGGGAAGAGGTGTTATTAAAACTCTCAACTACCGACTCCAACTCTGAACAATCTAAAATCTTTAAGAGTTCAAGACTGGGTGGTAACTGACCTCTGGATAATAAAGATGTAAAAATGTACACTATTTTATCTCAAAGTGTTTTAGAGATGAAGATAACTGGCCTCTTCCAATGGAAATCAGAGAAAGACACCTTGAAATTATCAACACCTCGAGATTAAGCCCTTTGGATTTCAGTAAAAGAATGGTCAATATACCTTAAGTGCTTCAAATCACCAATTGATTCTGGAAGCTCGAAAATTTTGTAGCCCTTTAAGCATAGCACTCTCAGACATGGTAAATTTGGTAAAAATTAAATACAGCACTCTCAAGCAAGCCAACACACTTGCTTACTACATTTTTGTGGATGTTTTTAAGATTTTATTGTGTTCCAATGCTTCCACTCTCAAACATATAGCTCATAAACAAGTTGCAATAATCATCATCATAAAGGTTTTTAAAAGTGGGAAATTTACTGGTTCCCATATTTTTTGCAATAACTTCATTGTGTGTTGTCACAATTATTCAGCATCCTGAGGCTCCAACCATAAATGGGACCCATAAAGTACACCGATCTTCATAGTATTCATTCCAAACATTATCTAAAATAATGAGGAATTTTTTCCCCAGTTAATTCCCCGCACATATCAAGCTGAACTTGATTAAGTTCATTTGACTTATAAGGCTGTGAAGTAATTGACTCAAGAATAGTTTTTTTAATCTTTACAATATCATATTCATCAGATGCCCACACCCAAGCTTTAGTATGAAAATTTTGCTACACTGATGAATCATTGTAGATGAGTCGGGCAAGTATTGTTTTACCTAACCCACCCATCCCAATAATAGGAAGCATACCAAATTTTGCAACAGTCATCTCTTCCCTCAAAATCATGTCAAGAATCTTCATCTCGACCGTATATTTAAGGTTCACCATACAAACATGTACTTGGTGGTCGTTGCCATGCCTTACGAGAAGGCCCTCCAGCTATCTCTTTCAAATTTAGGTCATTTTTTGTCTCGTAATTTCTTATAGTCTGGTTTTTATGTCCATTATCTTCTAATTTATTTTAGAATTGAACTTTAAAGTTCTAGGACTGAAACTATTACAAAACTTTGGAATGGAGATTCAAACTTTACCAATGTTGGCTTGACCTCCTCCCTTCAACTTTCATTGCAATGACTCTATTGGAAACTCATCCAGGATGTCCTTAACATCATAAGCCAGATCTCTGAGGTCCCTCAACCAAATATTTACGAACTTCTTTTTCATCCGCTTCTCCTCTGCATCATCAAGAACATCACCAATTGTCACTAACATTTTCTCCTACTTGTTAATCTCAGCAAGGACTTGTTCTTCACCAAAAAAACTTTAGCAAATCAAAGGAGGCGATCTGCGTAAGAACCATATCAAAGAGAGTTGATAGAGCAGCCTCAAATATGGCTACTCTGATGGGAATAAAAGAATGATTATGAATAAAAAGATTGATATTGGTTTAAAGTTCTCTTCTCAGGGAAAGAAAAAGTGTAACATATGGGTATTTTTTTTAAATTCTATGCTTAGGGAAAGAAAAAGAGAAACATATGGGTATTGGTTTAAAGTTCTCTGCTCAAGGAAAGAAAAAGAGCAACAGATGAAGGGAAAAATATATCAAATCAAAGGAAAATAACCATAAAAGTTACGTTGCTCTACACTAATAAATAGTGGCCCTACAAACAGAGCTTGACATGATACAACTTATATCATTAACATATATGGGGATGGAAATATGGGATCATGTAGAATAGTAATGAAGCATGTGACATATATATATACCAATCTCATATTTATAGAGTTCTTTGTTCAAGTTACGTGAACTTATAAATAAAAGGGTTCACTCTAAAAATCTTTTCTAGGTCTAAAGCAGCTTATTCAAGTTATGTGAACTTTATAAATAAAAGGGTTCACTTTAAGAATCTATTATAGGTTTAAAGAAGCTTTGAATTGATATAAGATGATTTCCTATCAAAAGGGGCAAGGCATCTTGTATCCCTGAGAATATATCTTGTTTGCCTCAGCATTGGATACATTAGGAGGTATGACCATTGGATCTCTTGGTTTCCAACCAACAGGAGTTATAATCTTATGCCTTATCGCCTTCTGCAGAGACTGCAAAACCCACATGACTTCCTCCATGTTCTTGTCGTCTGAAAAGGCTTGAAAAATATTTCTTTTCATCAATTTCATTAAATAATAAGAAATTTTCATGTTTTCATCATCAACCTTCAAGATTTTGAAAAATGACCACAACATTATCAATTAAGGATAAAATTCATAAATCCTTTATTATTGCTTAATTATTATTAATAGGTTCCTTCCATGATTCAGATCGTGTTTTCCCTAAGGTTTTATTTTTTTGCAGTTGTAGTTGCATTTTACAAAATACTTTTATGACCATTAGAGCACTATTACACGTGTCCAAGTGTAATAAACTCATAAAACTATATATCATATACTAGACATTACATCTCATCAATAACACTAAATTTCACACGAAACACAATAGTACCATTCTCATTATCTCTTTCTCAGAGCGCAATAATTTATAAAATTCAGTATGCATACATTTCAACTACATAAATTTGCCTTAAAGGCATAATCAATTTATGTATTGTCCTAAAGAAAGTTATCAATGGTTGGGCAACAAAAACAACCCATCTCATGACAATCTTTTAAAGGAGACAATTGTAATTATACATATATCATAAATAAGACTCATCATTATGCCTTGACAATTACGGACATAATAGTGCTCTAAAACAATTTCAGTTATAATGTTTGAGATTTGAGTACACTTATAACATGGTTGTTATTTCCCATTCCTTATATGTACCCTCAATGATAATAAAATTTAAGCAGCACGTATAGTATGTGGCCAGTTATTCAAACACCATTGAATCTCCCTCTTTGGGATTATATGAAAGACCCATTTTTGATATAATCTATGATAATTCTAGGAAAAAAATTCACCATTAAAGGATATTGACACTTACCTACAACCACTGATTGAAGAATTGAAGGATTTATGGTCCCATTGTGTAGACACCTTTGATGTTTCATCTAAAGAGACCCTCCGATTGCATATTGCAGTGATTTGGACTATAAACAACTTTCCAGCCTATGGTGATTTTTCTAGATGGAGTACAAAAGGGTATATGGCTTGTCCTGTCTGTAATGACTAATGACCAAACATGCTCTACAATGCTGTGTAACAAGATATGTTACATTGGGCATTATCAATTTTTACCCAAGGATCATACTCGGCATAGAAGTCAGAAGTTCAATGGTAAAATAGAGAACAGAGACCCTCATAAAAGACCTAACCGGTGATGATATCCTAATTCAATTGGGAAGGCTAAAAAACTTGACTTTAGGAAAGCACAATAATAGAAAAAGAAAGCTTAACTTGAATGACTTGAATTAGAAGTGTAGTATTTTTTTTATTTGCCTTACTGGAGTAAGTTAAAGTTAAGGCATAATCTTGATGTTATGCATATCGAGAAGAATATTTATGAGAGTATTTTAGGCACCATGATGTCCATTGATGTTATGCATCCAACATCAATTTCTTCCTTTTTTTTTTTTGTTATGTTATTTCTAAGTACAAAGACATAATAAAAAAGTTAAATGCATTATGTTCCAATCTAATATTTTACTAATCTAAGGTTGAAAACTAAAATGTGGCTTATGTACAACATACAGGTGAAAGCATGTACATGATTCAAATTTCACTTGAGCCATTCGCAACTTTCATATAAGAATCAAACATGCAGTTGACTTATAATGATGTTAACCTAAAAAAAATTAATTAAAGAAAGCCTATTGAAAATATTTGATTGATTTTGACAACAATGGAGACATTAAATATGAATTATTCCTAAGTGATAAGAACAAGGACAAAGAAGTTCAAATAAGCATTGAATTCGTTTGTTCTTTACATTATGAGCAAAATGGTGGATTTGACCTTAAGTACAAGCATGAAGTTGAATGATGAAGAATTCAAGCTAATTAACTTAATTTCCTATTCTGAAATTAATTAGCTTGAATTTGGACGAATTTTAAAGTTATTTTCTATTTTGGAGTCAATAAGGAAGATTCAAGAAGATTCTTGAAGATTTGAGAAGATTCAAGGATATTTCAAGTCTAAGTCAAAAAGTCAAACATCAAAGTCAACAAGTCAAGGATTTTCTATTTAATGCTAGATTAATATGAAACTTTTTTATATTTTCTATTTTTAGCTTTGACCTATTTTTGAAGGAATCCTCCTTAGTTAAGGATTTTCCTTTATAAGAAAACCTTTTCCTTCAAGGATTAGGACGTTTACATGCCTATATAAGGGCTTAAATAATGTAAAACGAATGAAGTGAATTTTAGACAATTTTAATCAATCAAGTGCGGTTTTTCCTTAACTTTGTTCTTTGAAACTTTGCAAGTTTACTTGAATTGTTTCACTTCTACCTTTCACTACAATTGCTAGGTTAGATTAGACTTTGAATTATGTGATTGTTCATCTTTTAATAACTAGGTATTTTGCTTCAATTTAATAAGCAAGGGGTCTGGGTCCATCAACACAACATTAACTTGATGATCTAGTGCAACGATTTCAAAGTTGGATGCGTATTCTATCTCTATTATAGGTAGGGTTCGTATCAGTTTGGTATCAGAGCCAAACTTCAAGGTTTGGTTACATATCCTTTAATTTTCGTGTATTATCTTTTTCTTCTTCTCAATTCTTCTTAGATTCAAAAAAAAAATTGAATTGTTGTCTTTTGTGCGAAAGGGTTCAAAATCTATCAAAAGACCCTTAAGTGATTTAATTTAAACTTCTGCATCTATTACAATATATATATATATATATATATATATATATATATATATATATATTGCTACTTGGTTTTTATTTCAGAATTGTGTTTTTGGTGGTTTTTGGGTTTATAAATTAGATTTGGCTTCTTTTGTTAATTTTTGTTGTGTACATTTTCTTGGCTTCTTTAAATTAGGTTTTCTTAATTTTAAGCTAAGTTTTGTTCACTTGCTTATTTTCTTGATTATTTGATTCATGAATGGTCGCCTTGAATTTTAAGTTTAATTTGACTTTTGTGATTGTGGTGTTGAGTTGATTGAGCAATTCTTGATGAATTTGCATTAGTTTTATTAGAACCAAGATTTGCAGAATTTGAGTCATAAAAGGAAAGTGGTGAGATCATAAGAGGGTAAAAGCCTTATTGAGTGAAACACGAGTGTGAGTGCCATTTAAAATTGAGTGTAAACACGTAAAGGAGTGCTTTCTGAGGATTTCTTTTCTAACTTGATTTTCAATATGGATAATATAGACATGCCTTATTTTCGTGGGAATGATCCATATGTTTATTTAAAATGGGTGCAACAAATGGAGGAGATATTTGATTCTTCTAAAACACTTGATTTCCAAAAGTGCAGAATTGCCTCTCGTAAGTTTTTAGGTCGTGCTGCTATATGGTGGGAGGATTTGATGGCCTTGTTTAGAGAGAATGGGAATAATGAGGTTAGAAATTGGGAATTAATGAAAAGGTTAATGACTAAAAATTTTATTCCTCATGATGTTAGGGATAAATTCTATGTAGAATTGCAAAGACTTAAACAAGGAGATGAATTAAGTGTTAATGATTATGCTAAAAAGTTTAAGTTGTTTATAATTGCAAGTGATTTAGATGAATCTGAAAGACAACAAATTACAAGATTCATAAGTGGGCTTAAGATTGAAATTAGAAAAGATCTTGATTTCGTAGTACAATTACAACTTTCTTTATCTTTGATGGATGTAATTACACTTGCTTTGGATAAAGAGAGTGTTGATAATCAGAGTGGTGCTAATGTTGAAGTGGTGTTGAGTGATCATGAGAAGAAACATGAGCATCAATTATGTGATCAAACTATGGAGGACAACATTATTCATGAAGAGAAGTGTTAAAAGAAAGATGTTATATGTACGGAGACAAAAATAGAGTTCGAATCCAAGAATAATGAAAGTGTTAAAGTCATTGAAGCTAATAAGGAGTATTTGCAAAGTTTTGAGCAATCTAGTGAAGTTGTGCAAGGATTAACTACTCAAGAAGTTGTTAAGAGTGCACCTTATGATCATGAAGAGTATATGCATCATGAAGAGGGAAAAATTGAAGTTTTTGCACAAAAGAAGGAGCTAGAGACTGAAAGCATCATAAAAGATGAGGAGTTGATGATTTATCATGATTATACTAACATTTTTAATCTTTCTTTTTCTAGTGTTTTGAAAGTTGTTTTGCAGACTTTTGAGCCATATAAAGATCCATTTTATGAAGTTGTTGAAATGCATTACAAGGTTAACAATACCTTTGAAGATTTCATTCCTAGCATGAAGTATGAGAAAGAGCTGCAATATGTTATTTCTTTCAAATGAATCTATGGAGTCTTCACTTATTGCAAGAAGAACTTGAGATATTTATGTTTCAAGTTTAGAAGGAAGCAACAAAAATACAATCCTTACAAGTTCATGAATAAAAGTTCTATGTTTCAAATCTGCAGTCAAATTCAAGTTATGTTGAAGCTACTTGTATGGATCATCATATTAAAAGGGAAGATTTCAACCAAAGAGTTTGTATTTGACCCTAGAGGATTTATAAATTTACCAACTTTAGAAGATGTCTATGATTCGAGGACGAATCATCTTCAAGAGGGAGGGAATGATAAGAACAAGGGCAAAGAAGTTCAAACAAGCATTGAATTCGTTTGTTCTTTACATTATGACCAAAATGGTAGATTTGACCTCAAGTACAAGCATGGAGCTGAATGATAAAGAATTCAAGCTAATTAACTTAATTTCCTATTCTGAAATTAATTAGCTTGAATTTGGACGAATTTTAAAGTTATTTTCTGTTTTAGAGTCAATAAAGAAGATTCTTGAAGATTTGAGAAGATTCAAGGATATTCCAAGTCAAAATCAATAAGTCAAAGTCAAAGTCAAAGAGTCGACAAGTCAAAGTCAATGGTTAACATCCTACTTGACATGTCACATGGCATGCTTAGTTGTCATGAGTTGTCAATTTGACTTTTCAAAGTTTAGTTGTCATTAATTGTCATTAGTTGTCATATTTTTGAAGGAATTCTCTTTAATTAAGGATTTTCCTTTATAGGAGTCTTTAGGAATAAGTAAGAAACCTATTCCTTCAAGGAATAGGATGTTAACATGCCTATATAAGAGGCTATAGTGTTGTAAACGAATTTTAGGTTAAGTTTTTATCAATTAAATTCAATTCTTGTGAGGTTAAAGTCCTTTTCTTTTGTTCTTAAAAGAACTTAGTGAATTTATCAAGTGAAGGCTTGGTGCATTCAAACCTAGTTTAATTTAGACTTAAAATTGACTTAGTTAATCTTAGGTCTATATTAAACAACCTTTAATTCTTTATAATTAAGGTTCTTAAGTACATGTTATTTAAGGGTCTTGTTGGGAATTAGAGTTTTCCTTTGCTTGGTTTATGAACGATCCTTGGCAAGGTTATCAAGATTGAATACGGGTTTGGTACAGGTTAACCATGTTCGTATCATATACATAGAATTGTTTTAAATGTGATGTGTGCTTGCACGTGCATGAAGACTAACCCTTGTTTTGCATGTTTATTAGAATAGAATTTTTATTTCCTTTCTTATATTTTGATGTAATTAATAGAATAGGCATTTTTTGAGGCAATGTAATCCTTAATCCCAATTCCTCTTTTTTTTTTATTTTGGATTATTTGTTAGAATAGGCTTTTTCGTGGGTTGTAAAACTCAATCCCTTTTCTCGTTTTTTTTATTTCGCTTATTTGCTTGTTTATTTTGATTATTTCTTGCATGCTTGTGTGCTACGTGCCTACTTGCTTACATGATCACTCATTTGATTGATGAATGCTTACTTATTTGTTTATTATGCGATGAATTCTCGTCAATCCAATTATCCCACGCTTTATTTCTAATTTAAACTGACTTATGATCAAGTGTGGTAAATGCATCATAAAACTGAAATTAGGGTGAAGTAGTAAATAAATAAGCAACATGTATGATAAGAAACAGGATAAGTAACTCTTACCCCCCGAACCTGAATTCTCTAGTTAAGGAAGTGGATTTTTAATTCACTTTCTCCTTATTCAAATCGGGTGGTGACTTTAATCTACAAGGCCAATTCAGGCAGACCCACCTATAGATAATAACAAACCCAGTAGATGGTCGCCATTAGCCTGTTTGCCTCGATAAATGCACTAATCCTGTTTCGCGAATAAAAAAATGAATGACCATAGGTTTTTGGCAACTCCACTGGGGATAGCTAATTCGAGGGGTATGAATGAAAGATTTTTTTTTATTATACATAACTTGTTTATTTACCTTCACAATAGTATAACTACATTTCACTACACTCACCACGCGCACCCTTGGTTCCTAAACCCTCGATAATACTGAATGAAATTGCCACCATAATTCCATTCGAGTCATGGGGCGACGAGATTGGTATTATCACCTTTAGCCTTTACTCGATGAAGAGAGCTGTAGGGTTTAAAGTGATGCGACCCGGCTCCTAAGTCCAAAATAGGGTGCGGTTTTCTCTCGAGTAGGTAAAAAAATGCTAGACTCACTGATCGAAGTTTGTAACCCTAGTCATATAGGAGCATTTTCACTAAAGAAGCCCTTAACCGTAAGCCCGATACAGCCCATATAGATAAACCAGTAGAAATCTCCCCTAGGATCCTAGCTAGGTCTTGCATGCTATCCTTATCTTGATGTTGTCCATTTGACCTAATATTCACAAATGATATGGCATCTCTAGTATCTGCCACCATCTACTGTCATTATGTCAGTTCTCATAGATTGTCCATGCTTAGACTCGTGTGATCCTCGTTTACCTCATGCAAGCCTGATGCATAAGGAATGATGAGAATCATACACCTCAGTTTGGATAGTCCATAAGGATCAACAAATAGTGACATCTTTTGATGATGGAACCTATATAAGTCATCCATTTTTCCTTATCAGATCAAATGGATATCAAGAATTTAACTAGATTGTGGATCCTCATGCTGAAAGAATTAAATTGTAAACTATTGAACGAAACTCTCATGTCTCTTGGTAAACACACTGAATGTCGATGAAAGGAACATGAACTTGGATCTCTTCTGCTGACTATAGTCCATATGCTCACGGGCGCACACGAGCTATAGACGCCATTTGTGACCTAATAATTGGGCCTCTCATTGACATTGTATAGTTACCTTGAGTACATTTGGGTATTGCTCCCTAGTTTACCTCTTGAGTCTAATCATCATGAATTGAGGCAGCCTAGTCCAAGAGTGGAACCATAGTCCCCCGATGGCTATAAGTTAAAAACCCACCCAGGACAGAATTCTCTACCGCGTAGAGTGATAAGGTTGGAAGGAGAGATTGCTTATGTTTGGTTTGTTCATTTTGTAGGTTTTACACTAACCCTGTTTGTTTGTCTTGTTTTCTTTTCTTTCCTCACGCATACATACATACACATAGGAAATTTCACCATGTGCTAACCCATGATCTTCTTGTAGCCATTTTGCATCACTATATTAGCGAGATTATAACTGTCACATCATGCATACTTGCTAACCCTTCTATTTGGAAGAATTCATTACATCATGTGCATATGCATCCTTCCTTTTATCATCCTAACATACATACTAGTGCAAAAACATAGCTCCTCGAAAGTCTCATAAGCTCAAGGCTACTAAGCGCACCAGTACTATTCCTATTATTCTTATGACCGATCCAGCACAAGAGATAATGGCTCAAAACTCAGAAGAACAGTTAAGGGATGCTCTCAAGAAATTGATTAGTGATGGGACTTTGTCTTACTTTCTAAAGAAAGAGATGAAAGTCACAATAGAACAGATGATCTGCGAGAAAGGAGATCAGGGAGAAGCTTTCGGGTCAGTTAATGCAAAGATTGATAGAGGGAAAGGCACAGTACACACTTCGGGTTTGTTCATTGAGGATGAAGAGTATTACCAGGTTGTAAGAGGAACACTTCCCCAGCCACCTGCCAAACCATTCAATTTGATTAAGTCCAAACCATCGGAGGAGGTCAAGATATTGGCTAATAGGATGGCTCAACTCGAGTTCTCACTTAAAGGGAAGAGCACTATAAGAAGCTGCAACTACACCGATCTTTCGCTATTTAAAAATGAGCCTCTACCTGAAGATTTCAAACTCTTGAACTTCACTAAGTTTAATAGTACTGGAGATCCCCGAGTCCACTTAAGGCAGTATGCTACTTTCATGGCTTCCACAAAGTTGACTGAATCTCAAATCGTGAAGTTTTTATTTACTTTACTAGAAGAAGGGCCAAGAGCATGGTTCTTTGACTTGGAAGATGAGATCAAGAATGATTGGATGCTTCTCACTCAGAAATTCATCAAACAATATGAGTACAACACCCAGTTGGACGTCACGAGACATGACTTAGAAACCACTAGGCAGAAAGGTGGTGAGAGTTTTTTAGACTACATGAGGGATAAACCCCCAGAAGACAAATGGATAAAGTTGGTAATTAAAGGAACCTTGCCTCATTTTCGCAAACAGATGCTATTTGTCCACTACTCTACCTTCAAAGCACTTTACCAAGCCCGCATCAAAATTAAAGATGAAGAGATCTCTCAACCCAAAAATCCCTACTGAAAACCAACACAGCCTACTCAAAATACCCGTACTACTGAAACAAACCTAACTGTCAATGCCTTAAGAAACCATAAATATTCAAACTTCAACCTACCCCTGTCCAAAGTTTTCCAAAGACTCTAGTAAATAGGTCTCCTTGAACCCCTTGAATCAAGACCTTTGCCAAACCTATTGTGACCTCGTATTAATCCCAACCTTTACTGCCATTTCTATCAAATGCCTGGCCACACAACCGATGACTGCTACGTCTTTAAAGATTTGATATGGAACCTCCACAGTCAAGCTTGAGAACCCCTTGGATATATGGACCCACAACATATTAACATGGAAAACCTAAGAACCAATTCGGCACAACCCTCCAAGAATAGGTTAGATTTTAGATTACTCAGATAAATGATCAAAGAATTAGAATAAAGAAAACTTGTTTCTAAACTCTAATTTAGAAACACTCCACAAGAAAGGTGATCAACCTTTCTTGAATGTTCCTATAAGCATGTATTCTACTCAAGAACACAAAGAATAAAGCAAACAACTTTAGGTTTTAATAAAAATATCCAATCTCAATAATCTTCTAAGTTACATAAAATAAGGCCTTTATATAGGCTTAAAGAAACCCTAAATAAAACCTAATTAATATCCTAACTAAATAAGAAAACAAAACCCTTCTTAAATAATAAAATATAATTCTACCTAAATAAGAAGATATAATCCTAGTTAAATTCAGATTTACAGATATAGCACATTATAGCGCACTATTGACCATGATGAAGGCCGAATTGACCCAAGCCCAAAACATGAAAGTTATAGCCCTTGACGTAAGCTTTCAGAAGCATCTTGAAAAACTCTGTTTGGATCTATATTGAGAGATATACGGCCCATTTACTATAATATGTGCAGTCTGCCCAGTTCTATACGCGTCTTAAGAATCTTTCATAATTTTAGCACATTAATAAGATCGAATCAGACCCAACTATCTTCACCAAAATTATATATCTTTCTCTTATCTTTCCATCCCATCTTGAATCAACTCAATCCTATTTCTATAGAGAAACTTATAACCAAAATACTAAAATAGGCTACCAAAAGGCAAATTAAAAATTAAATCTAGGATCATATCATTCCCTCCCTCTTGAAGATGATTCATTCTCGAATCATAACCATCTTCGAAAGTAGATATTATAAATGTCCTCCAGGATCAAACACAAACAATTTGCTTGAAAATTTCTTCTTTGTAGGACGGATCCACACAAACAGCTTCAAAACAATTTGAACTTGGTTGCTCATTCGAAACATAGAAACTTGTGGCTTCCTTCTAAACTTAAAACTAGAATGTCTTAAGTTCTTCATGCTATGAATGAAGCCTCCATAGATTCTCTTATAAGAGTAAGGTACTTCAACCACATCCTCAAATGGATCTTTATATGGTTCAAAGCTCTGCAAAATAATATTCAAAACACTAGAAAAAGAAAGATTAAAGTTGTTAGTAAAATCATGATGAATCACCAACTCATTATCTTTTTTTATGCTCTCAATCTCTAGCTTTTTCTCTTCACTCATACCTGGGTTGTTTTCTTTCACTAAGTGTTTCCTATTTTCCTCACTTTTCTCACTTAACTTATTTTTAGTACTCAGCTCACTTTCTTCTTTTCTCTCAACTTCATTGGTTTCCCTCCCCAAAGTATTCCCAAATGAAGATGGAAACTCTTCACTTTGTTGATTAATGCATGGATCTTCAAAAGTTTCCTTTGGAGGTAAGGTTTTAGCTTGGCACTCCTCCTCCTTACTCTTCTCTTCAACTTGATGCTCAACCACTTCAGTGATTTCAACACTTTCATTCTGCCTGGATTCCAATTGTATTATGGTCTTTGCATAAACACTCTCCATCTTTTCATGCTTCAAAGCAAGTTCCATTAAAACCTCTAAAGATATAGAAGGTTCAAATCGTACAACA
>CATIWK010082229.1:0-14802 GCA_949634005.1 Mallotus japonicus
AAAAAAAATTAAAAAAAGTAGTTCAAGCTCAACTTGATCTTGGCATATGAATATTTTTCTCACTCTAATTTTGCTTTTATTTTCAACTAAATGGAGATGGAGAACATATAATTTATTGTTAATTTATTTATTATCACCTTATCATCAATAAATAAAATCACACTTTAAATAAATTCTGCAATAAATCATTTAGATATTTATTATCAACTCACATTAATTAATTAATCTTAAAAATAAAATTCATAATTTTAGATAATTAATAAAATATCAATTAATATGTATAGTTGATACATTAATTATGAAATATCTAAAAGTAACACACATATATATATATAATTTGCTCATAATTTCACACTTAATACACATAAAATATTTAAATATTAAATAACCAAAAATATATAACTTTCTCTAGAAAATTAAGTAGGCCAATTATATAATTTTTCCTCTTTAAATTCAAAAAAATAATAATTATTTAAAATATAAAATTTTTAAAATATCATATTTATTTCTTACAAAACATCTAAAATGTGTACTATCATTTATCTTATCTATGTTATACTTGATGCAAATAAACTTTATTAAAATAATTTTTTTATGAATGTTCAAAAACAATTTTTTATTTTGTAAGAAAATCTAAATTAAAGCAATGTCTTTATGTAAATCTAAATTAAATCTAAATTCAAAAAAAAATTTATTTTGTAAGAAAATCTAAATTAAAGCAATGTCTTTATGTAGAATTAAAATTTTTTTTTTCTTGTTAAGTAGTCAGAAAATGCATATTCAGTAGGGATGATGGAGAGGTGAATCATTTCATGGATGTTAAAATTGGTACAAAATTTAATTTTTGATATTTTGATTTTTCCTCTTGTTTAAATTTATTTGTTTGAAGAGGGAAAAGAAATAAAAATAAAAATAAAAAAAAAAAGAGAAGAGGAGAGAACCTGATGCCTTTTTTTGATGGGTGAGTGGGTGGTGCTGCTCTCTTCTTTCTTTACTTCTTCTCTCTCTTTTTTCTTTATTTTTATTTTTGTTTTTGTTTTTTTTTTCTTGCTTTATTATTTATTTTTATTTTACCCCTTCTCCTCAATTCTCATTTGCCTTCCTCTTTTCTCCTCTCAACCCCTTCACATAGACTAAACGAAAGAAAAAGCTTAAGGTTTGTTTTAGCATAAGCAGCTGCTGCTTCTTCTTCTTCTTCTTCTTCATCTCATTATCATCTTCTTCTTTAAATCTGTGTGTCTTTTCTTGTTTCTTGGTTCTGGTTTTTGGGTTTAAAAATTGATTTTTTTTTGAGGTAAATACATATGAAAGTGTTTAATTTGGGGGGTGTGTGTGATTTCATGATGTCGTTGTGTTTTTTACTTTGTGGGTAAGCTTCAGTACTCTCAAAGTCTTCTTCTTTGATTAGTTAAGAGAGAGTTTTGGTCTCTCTAGTCATGGGTTCTCACTTGAGATTTCTTTTTTTTGGGTCAGTTTTGAACTGTTCACTTCATTGCTGTGAGAAAAATTTTGGGGTTTTCTTTGATTCTTTTCAAACCTTGCAAATCTTTTACTTTTGGTGCTTTGAATTCTCAGTTTATGCTTCTTCTATTCTTTGTTACTGGTAATAGCTTCTTCTCTTCTTCATTCACTGCTTCTTTCAAGTTCTGTTTGTTCAAATGAGCTCTTGACTTCTAATCTCTTTCTATCATCATATGTTTTACTTCTTGTAGATTTTGATTCTTGGGGTTATGGTATTGGATTATATATGGTTCTTCAAAGTCTAAATATGAATTTTTTTTCTGGGTTTGCCCACATAAAATAACGGATAATTACTTTTTAACGAGTTTCAACATCATCTTTGCTTGTGGGTTTTGTTCTTTGCTTATTTTGTGCTTTGCTTGATCAATCAAAACAAACAGATGCTTCAATTTTACTCATTCCCATTACATAAAATAACGTTGTTTCTAGAATAGTCATATCTGCAACTCCACCTTCTTCTTTCTTCTGGGTACTTCTTGATCTCATTTATATATGTTTTGCTCTAAATTTGCAGGAGTAGGCTGATGATGGATGCAGATTCTAGTGGGGTTGCTTGATCTTTGAGAAAAGAAAAAAAAAAGAAAAAATACAACAAACAAGTAGATTAGCTTAAAGAAAGCTAGGTCCTTTGATGTTGCAGCTGGAGGCTGCTGTATGCGTGTATGTATGTATGCTGTGGTGAGAGTGCTCTGCTGTGATGGTGGTGGGGTTTTAGATGAGAAAGAGAAAGGTAATAAAGGGAAAGAGAGAGTGAGAGGTAAGAGAGGTCTGTAAATAGTGTTTTTGTTATGTTATATATGCTGAAGGCTAAGAAGTTAAAGATAAGGCCCAGTTGTGGAAGTGGAAGAGGTAGTAGTAGTAGCAGCAGCAGTAGCAGTTGTTGTAGTTGTGGAGAAGCTGCTTGTGACTGTTTCCAAAACAGCACAAGAAGAGAAGAGCTTAGCATCAGATGTTATCCATTGAAAACCTTCCACCAGATCCCTCATGTTCTTGCCAGTTTCCAAAACTGAATACTACTAGTAGTGATGAGCCAGAGGTAGATCTACCCAATCCACCCCTTGATCATCATAACCCACTTCCAAACTTCTCCATAAGGTAAAATGTTTTCATTAATCCCTTATTTCAGGATGAATAGTGCTAGATTTTTTATTTCTTTTTGTGGGTTTTAATTTCTTTTTAATATCTTTTTGTTTTTGGTTTCATGGTTCTTTCTAGCTGACTGATGTCTAGAGCTTCTCTTTCTCATGGTGATCTCAAAGTAATCTAATCTTTCAGATCTTTTGTTGGGTCAGATCCAGAGAGTTGCATATATGTTCCTTGTGGCTCAGTTGGAGATGGGGCCTAATTCTTGACACACCCCATCTTGTCTCTATTTTGGTCCTTGAAAGCTTTTGCTTTGCTTTGCCTCAGATGAGATGATCTCGTTCACGTCTCTTAAAAGCCACCAAGCCTATGACATACCATAAGATTCTTGGGTCTATATTTATGTTTTGAGAGGATTTTTAGTCAATATTCACCCACTATTTTCTTTCTTGATGCCTGTGATTTCATGTCACTTTATACAATCTTCTTGCAGTCTGTACATGTTTCAAACCGTATCATCGAACTGACTTGAGACATATTTTCTCCTCTTCACCAGATTTTTAAAATCTCGCTGTCATGGGGTTTCTGGCTGTTTTCTACTGTTCATTCACTGGGTTTCTCTTGGATTTTCATGAACCATATACCTTTTTTTCTTGAGTTAACATATGATATAAGAGTCTCATGGCTGCCATGGTTTCAGCTCCTGTAGATAGCTTATTATTGATGCTGCTTTTAGTTTTCTGTCTTGTTATGAAATTATATTAAGTAATATAACAAGTACTGATTTGGTGCCTGCAGAGATTATGTATTTACAGCCCGGAGTAAAGATATCAAGAAGAATTGGCCTTTTTCTCTGAAGAACTTGCAGCTTTGTTTGAAACATGGCGTGAAGGACGTTTTACCACCGTTTCAGCTTCACGATACAGTAAAGAACCAGTCTTTTAAGAGATGTACGGTTGAGAGTAGTTCACTTGAGAAGGAAAGCACAAGCAATTTTGATAAAGAGCCTTCCAGGCAAATCATTCATGCGGTACTAGGTTCATCTGATGATCCCCAGTTGAATAACAAGCTACCTGAATCTTGCATAGACATAAGTTCATGTAGATCTGGAGAAGAAAATGATTTCCCATCCACAACAACAAGTGTGTCTCAATCTGAGATAGAGTATCCTTCAAAAAAATCTGAGATAGAGTCACTTCATAACAGGCAATCTAGCTCACCAGCTGAGACTTACAGGAAAACCACTGTTGCAGTTGAAGCTGCTGGACCTTCTGGGAACAACAAGACTGAGAGCACTTCCAGGCCAGTAACCAAGAAGTGTAGGCTGATAGTGAAATTTGGTGGCAACTCTGATCGCAACTCAACTGAAGATATTGCGTCTAATTCTACTGCTGTATCAGAAACAATGGCTTCCAAAGTTTGCCCTGTTTGCAAAACTTTCTCATCCACATCAAACACAACCTTGAATGCTCATATTGATCAGTGTCTTTCTATGGAGTCAACACCCAAATGGACAGCTGATTCTAAGTTAACAAGACATAGGATTAAGCCAAGGAAGACAAGGTTGATGATAGATATTTACTGTACAGCTAGACCATGCACATTAGAAGAACTTGATCGAAGAAATGGTACGACCTGGGCCACAGTTTCAAGCTTACCTGCTCAGGAGAATGAGAAAACTGAGAGCAGCAATGAAGGGAAGAAGCAAAGGGTTTCAACTAACCATCCCGAGGATGTTGGTGATGTAGGATCTGTTTATATTGATGCAAATGGCACTAAACTTAGGATCTTATCCAAGCTGAATGATCAGCCATCAGTGTCAAAAGGAGGGGAAGATATTGGAGCAAGGAAACCTTTGAAAGCAGATAAAGGAATCAAATACATTTCAAAGAAGAAGAAAAAACGCATTGTGCAAAAACATCAGAAGTATCTGAAACTTGCTCTTCAAAGCAAGAAAATTTTCTCCCACAAGTCCCATCAATCACAGGTACAGCTCTCTTGCTTTCTACATTTTCCTTTCCTTTTTCTTTAACAATCTATGCATCTCCTGATCGACTGCTTTGAATTATGTTTGACTAAAACCTTCTAAAAGCCTCTCTTTGTTTCATTGCTGAGGGACACTTCACTATTGTTTGTTTTGGAGTAAAATATATGTTAAAGTTTTAAAGTAGTGCTGGACTGCCTGGGGTTTTAGCTCTTTGGTATTGGGAAATTTGTTTCATGCTAACTCATGAATATGCATAAAGGTGGTAGAACAATATCATGTTCATTTCTTCCTTCTCTTCAAGCCCATTTATGATAGTACTTACATCTGGTGCATTATATTCTTTGATTTACTCCTTATGATCTTTCAATGCAAATTCAGTAGCATGAATATTCAGCTATATATGGTTGTCCAATTTGCTGTAAACAGATTTCCGGAGGTCAAAAAGGATGTCCAGAAGGGGGGAAAAGCTCTGAGAAACATCTGTTATCAAAACAACCCAAATCAGGTGATTCTGGGACTTTAAGACCATGGGTTTGCTCCAAACGAAGAGGTTTTACAAAGAAAATTTCTAGTCAAGAGGGCCATCAGCCTGTGAGGTGTAATTGGCATTCGCCTCAGGATTTGCTGACTGAGAATGGTCAATCATTTCTGGGTGACTCTCTTTCAGAGAGGACTCATGCTAAGAAATTTACTAATCTGTCTGAGAATCCTAGATCGTCTTCTGGAAACAATGAGAGGATGGAAAAGCCAATTCATGAAATCCAAGTTAGCAATAAGAGGGAGTCTCCTGGGGGTAAAAAAATGGGGAATTGCATGGTGGAAGCCAGGACCAGCAGCAATGTGGAGAGCTCTTCTCCACCAATCAATCAAAGTTCCAACCAGTTGAGCAGATGTGGCAGTTTAGTGTATGATAGTTGTATGGTGCGACCTTCAAACACTACAAGGAATCATGCCTCTTTGCTGAAGAAGACAGTTGGTACTCACAAAGACTCAATCAATGATTCTGATATTTCTTACATTGCTAGCTCAAAATCATCCCGGAGTGCTCATGCAATTGTAACTAAAGCAATGAAGTTCTCTTCTTTTAGGAGAAATATGTCTGTCAATAGCCAATCTTCTGGTACTGAATCAATGCCTGGTAAAACTAAGAAGTGCGTTAAGAAGTCTCAAGTGCGTCTCATGAAAAAGAAGGATGAAGAGACAGTGACTTGGGCTTCTGAAGTTGATCAACAATATGAAATGATGCATGGTAATGCAGATGAGCAAGTTGAACAAGAAGAAATAGCTGAAGAGGATTCTCTCAAAAGAAGCACTATCCTGGAAACTAGGCCAACAAGAGGATCGCTATGCTTTTCTCAAGAGGAAGACGCATTGGCTATGAGGAGCTCAAAATCTGCATCTTATTGTTATGATGATGATGTGCAGGTAGATGCGGATTCATCTGTTAGGGTTGATGATGATTTTCTACATAAGATTGTTGTTGAACCATCTCCCAAGACTGCTGACGATAGGACTGCAACTAGTCTGATTAAGTCAGTAGACTCAGAATTTTACAAGCTCAGCAATTCCTTGAAGGTCCAATCTAATTATAGAGGGCTGCTATCTGGGACTGAATCCTCAGCTGGTCGGACTGAGCCTGATTTTGTCAATGACCAAGAGATGTTTTCTGCCGATGAAGTTGGCAATGATGTGGTGAGGCAAAATTCTGAAATAGCAGCGGAGTTGGATTCTGAAGTTGGGCAAGGAAACTCTTTTCCTGAGGTTGATCCGATACCTATTCCTGGACCACCAGGGTCATTTTTGCCAAGTCCCAGGGATATGGGCTCAGAAGATTTTCAAGGGAACTCATCCCTTACCACAAGCCGGGTGCATTCTTCTCCAGAGCAGCATGATATGGTTGATGGAGATTCCTCAGATTCCCCCATGTCTGCAGCCTCCACAATCTCCAACCCCTTAGCTGGTGGATTAGATTTCAAGTATTCAGAACAATCATCATCCTTAGGACCTTATTCTGTTCATGACAGGATTAGGTCAATAGATACCAATGCTGAGCCTTCATTACAAAGTGCTGGTGTTGTTTCACAGGCCACAGTTGCAGAAATGGAGAGAAATAATTTTGGTGGAGAGTATTTGAAGCTTGATAGTATCTATATTGAGAAGGGACCACTCAGTTTCAAGAATGATCAGCCATGCTGTTGCCAAAGGAAGGAGAGATTTAATCAGGGTGTTGCTTTAAATTATCAAGAATCACAGCTATTGAGGCGACGGAAAATGGCTTCGATGACAGTTCCTGCTAATGGAAAGCAGATGGATTTCAACTCCAATTTAAGGCCTGCTGATACGGACGTGAGGCCTGAATTAGTTCCTCCAAGCAGTTTCTCAAATTCTGGATCTGAGAAGGTGGTTCTACCAGTTGTTAAGCCACTTGCAAGTCCTATTCTTTTTAAGGACTCTCCCAATGCTGGACTGAGGCATTTAGCTCGCACTGATGCTGATTCTGCTAGTCCATCTGCTTCTAATCCTGTACTCAGATTGATGGGAAAGAATCTGATGGTGGTTAACAAAGATGAACACACTTCTACGGCACCTGGGGGGATCCAACCTCATGTTCAGAATAACTATCAAATCTCTCAATTTTCAGCTTTCTCCAGATCCTCACCTGGAAATATTCAGCATCAGGACTGTCATCCCTTGCACCCGATAGGCCCCCAAGTTCCTGTCATTTTTGGTCAGAACTGTCATAAAGCTGCTGGTCAATGCATTGATGGTGGGCAGTCTAACAGCTATAGAAGCCAATCTGATTCAAGGTTACCTGTACATGTTCATTTGCCAGCAGGCATGTTTCAAGACCAGCACACAGATTTTGGTTTTGTAACATCTGTGGATTCTCATGGTTACAGTGTTCCTACCCGACATAATAGACTAAAGAACAGACTAAATACATCATCTATGGATAATATGGAGAAAGTGATGGCTACTCCTGACCGCCATTGTCAGCCCTCAGATTCCTCCATAAGTCTAGCAAAAGAGATCATTATCATTGATGACATTCCTGAGAGTGAAAACATTGCGATCAATGATGTTGCAAAATACACCGAGGGCAGGAGGGAAAGTCAGGTAGTGTCATCTGGCATCTCAATTCCAACAGTTCCAAGTTATAACCCAAATCGTGTGCATCCTTATTCTTGTTATCAGCCACAAGAACATTCTTCCGTTGGAGAATCACCAATGGTGCATGGTGTCAGCTTTCATGCAACCCCAACTAAGCTAAGCAACACATGTCCCATCAGGTGGAGTTGCATCTCAGAAGGTTCCGGGGGCTTGCAGCGAAGTCCTTTTACAGCTGCCTCTTCATCACCTGCTCAGTTGAGATCTCCTGCACTGCATTATTCTCCAGGCTTTACATAGTAAATGTACCTGGTCTGGACGGCCATTTCTGCAAGGCAGCTTATCAACCAAATTTGTCATAGAGGTGAGCTTCTTCCACCAACTACTAGCAGTTGCCAGAAACGCTTGGGGTAAAAATGACTTCTACAGCAGAAATTAACCACAGTTTGATCGAAGACAGATGCGGCACAAGATTAGCAGTTGGGAACTCAGAGCAACATTTGAATTCATTTCTGATGGATGTTGAGTCACATTTTAAGCAGTTTTTCTAGGGTTCTGCTTAGGCAAATCTCAAAACTTTTCCTAAAGACTAAGATAATATTGTATAATCAATCTTGGAATAATAGTTGACAAGGAACCTTTGGCTGAAAGACAAGAAGTCAAATGTTCCTATAAAGAAATCCTCACCCTTGTATTTTGTTAATTATGACATTTTTTTTTTCCTTTTCTAAAGATTCCATTGGAGCTAAACTCAAGCATTCCTCTATATATATATACCTATAAACACCTTCTCATCTTTGTTTTTTTGCTGTATAAAATTTTCCACATCACAACTTGTTATGTATTCCCTCTTTACATGCAGTTTATGAAACTTGTAATTTGATTGATTTTTCATCTTGAACAGATTGCTCACTCGCATTTTAGATGAAGCTTAGTGCTGCTATATATTTTCATGGTTATCCATGCACGGGCAGTAGTGAGAAATTGAAGTAAAATTGAAGGTAGCTAGCTAGCTATAGGTGATAATTGAATTGTTACTTTCTTGTCTCTAAAATGGTGATACACTTGGTCTAAAGTCATCAATGGAACCCTGTGGCTACGTTTTCATTTATAAATGTTTGTGTATTGGTGGATCCATATTATCCTGTTGTCATTTTTGAATGGATATAGACTACTTGAAGAACAATTTTTTCAAGTCATTTTCAAATATTAAGCAATTAAAAAAGAAAAAGAAAGTTTTTTTTTTCTTTTTTTTCATAGGTGCATGCATGGTATCCCTGCTGCAACTTGTGGTGATGATAGATATGACTAGAAAGTTGGCACATGCCTTGCCCAAGTACACACACAATAAAAAACAGTACTAGTGATGGAGATGTTAATAAGTTCCTTCTGATAGCCATCTAAGCTCTGCCTGCTGTAATGTTCACGAACCAACCATGCACACTTTGTCATGTATATATCAATCTATGGTAGCTCGAGAACATTCATTACTTTACATTTTTCACTCATTTTATAGATGCTAGTAGAAAACTTTAATGGGTATTTCATGTTAACTTCAATAGTGCTTTTTTTTTTTTTTTTTTTTTGGTGTCCTTGGATGTGGGGTAGATCAAGAAAATTGCACAAAGATGGTAGGACCCTATATAGTGGAGGAGGGTTAAAGAAGAAATGACATTATTGTAAGAAGTATATATATTAAATATCGCAGTCCTGTAGCCTGTAGATTTTGGTGGATTCAGACTTTTGTGTTTCATTTGTTTTTTTATGCATTTTTATGTTTTAGTACTTGCAAAAGTTGAAGCAAGGGGCCATGGAGAAAGAGAGCATGAAATATAGCCGTTATGGTAATGATAGTTATTGTATAAATATGAATTTTAATGAAATGAAATATATATGGATGTACTAATAATAATAGCTTGGGAGATTTGTTAAAAAAAAAAAAAAAAAAAAGAAAGCTTGGGAGATAAATGGAAGAAGTGTACGATGTTGTTGTCGACATAAAATGATGATGGAAATGGGTTTTAACTTAACATAGTCAAAAGGGCACTAAACATTAACAACAACGAAAGAAAAAGATGGTGGCCTTTGGGTTAGCAATTTGGCCAAATGCATAGTTTCACCCCTTAGCTTTATAAGGTTAACATTTAGCATCTCTTAACTTTTTATTATTTTATGTTCGACTTTTAAACTCCACATATTTACATATTGTATAAATTAATATTGATACGAACCTAAACAGATGTTGATGAGTTGGTAGGGAGCTCTTTCAGCTTAATAAAGGTCTTGAATTCGAGCCTTGAATACGCAACTATTTTAAAACTCTTAAGGTAGACTTTTACCGCCCTTCAGGATATTTTCCGAATCGAATTCGGATTAGTCGGGTCCTATTGGATACCGAATATTGGGTGGTCTTATACCAAAAATATTGATATGAACACAAAAGTAAAATTATATAAACTAAAATAATATTCAATTAAAATAGATAATGTAAATTAAAAAAAATTTCCTAACTTTTTTATTTGTCCTTAATTTTATTTTTATTAGTTTGTAGCTAATTTATAGTATTTTGTTCATTTCAAATCAAAGACTTGTCCATCTCAATATTATATAAATATTATAAAATATTATATGAATTAAATATAATTAAAATATATAAAATTAAAGGAGAAAAATTTAATAAAAAAAATAATAAAAATTAAAAAAGGTTAAAAGTTAATCATATAAAATTTAGGGTGAAACCATGTAGACGGCCTCAGTAAAATCAACCACTATAAAGAAAAAATAATCTTTTATTACACGTGACTACATAAATTGCTTCATTCATTCCACTATATTATTTTTTAAATTACCCATACAAAGAAGAATACTTTTATTTTGGTAACTTTATTTTAAATCAAAGATCAACTAATGATGTCTCTGAGCCCCCAACACTTGCTCTAAAACTGTTATAGGAAGAGATTTTATCACTTATAAACACTCTTAGATATAAAATATCACAAAAAATTAATTTATTTTTTTAATTAAAAAGAGGTAAAATAATTTAGTGCACTCATAGATTGTATAATAAAAATATTTTTGCATAAATTGCATTATAATTTTAAAAACCTCAATTTTTTTATTATTTTTAAACTGTTCTTTATATGTATACATATGTATAAAAATAATATTTTATTGTAAATAAAATAATAATTATTTGATTAATTTTTATTTAATTATAATTATTGATTAATTTTTTTTATATATTTGTACATGTAATATATATCAAAAATTAATCTAATAAATTTTAATTTTATTTATATAAATATATATGTATGCTGAAGGAGAATTTTTTAAACAAGTAGAAAATAATTTTACAATATTTCCATAAACTCGTGAATACGTCATAATCCATTTACTATTATTTTGTCCCTTTCAGAATTTGAATATTTAAAACAAAGAAAGGAGAAAGATGGGGCTGCTTTTGTCCAAGAAACCTCCAATACAAGAAGCACTTGTTTTTTAAGATTTATGAAGATGATGATGATGATGATGATATTGACCAATCCTTGGAGTTTTAAATAAGTTAAATTACACCCAGTCCTCCCTTAATTTCTGCTAATTACTCCCTCCTCCGGTCCAATATTTATTTTTGGTGACATTAAATTTTTCATTTGTTAATTCTCCTCCATCATATCCACCATTTAAAGAGTGCCTTTAAATTAAATTAAAAAAATTGATTAAAAAAATATTTGAAATTAACAATGCCATTGTTTTTTTTTTTTTCAATATAAAAGTTTGGTATAAATTCAAACTTTAAACTTTATCCATCTGAACTGTTGAAATGATTTTATTGTAAATCAATGTCACAAAATAAAATTATAATAAAGAAAATATAAAAATATTTATATAATTCAAATTAACTTTTGCTAATTCTATTTGTTAATTTTTAAATATCCTTTTCAGTAAAAATAAATAGTTTATTTGCTAAAAAATATAAATAAAAGATTAAACACTGTTAATTGTAGATCAAATAGTCATAATACTAGTGTTATAGTTAGGGAGGTGCACATGTCGAGCAAGTTGGAGAATGCAAATTTTTCGGATCCATTCCGAAAGTTGGAGAGTTAAAAGAAGGATTCTCTAGAACTAAAATGAATATTGAAATTCTTCCGCCCTGAATTGCTCCAAAATTTTGGAGCAAATGGAGAATCCAAATTGGTTTGCAATAAAACTAAAATTCAGAGAAACTATATTATCATTATATATTTATAATTAAACAATTAATAAATTAATAATAAGAAAGAATACATTTTTATATTATATTAAATATATTATATTAATAATATTATTATTTTTAATTAAATTTCACTTTTAAATTTTATTTTAATATTTATATTTTATAATTCGAACATATAGAATGAAATAGCTATCAAAATGTAGTTGATCAGTGCATTTATTTTAAAATATTAAAATTCATAATATTATTTAAACATGTATTGCAAATTAATTATAAGAAAATTAGTTGATGAGTGTGTTTATTTTATTTTTAACAATTAAGCAGTACTTATAACTTCAAATTATAAATTAAGTTAGCAATTAGCAATAAATTGTCAAAAATAAATTGCCTGATAATTAATTATAAAATAATATTAATTTCATTTATAATACATAATTTGAAACTTGATTATTAATTATGTAGGACATTATTAGATAAATTAAGATGATAATTATCAGTAAAACTATTGACATAAACACACATTTATATGAACAAAAACATTATTAGTAAAATTATTGAAGTAAACAAATACATATACATAATTTTAGATTTCTAATTTTATCAATTATTGATCATTAACTTTATAATACGTCATAAAGAATAAAGAAAATAATTATTAGTAAAATTATATATATATTCGAGACGGTTCAGTTTGATTCTCGGTTAGAGAAACTCATGATCTTTGGATTCATCCTATTAAAAATTTCCAAGACAGTTTGTTGTGGAAAAAGTCAAATAGTTGACGGAAATTTTCGATTTGATTTTTCCGAGTAGTTCAGGTTCTTCGAGATCCGTGCACAACCCTAATTATAGTACTATAAGAATATATTAATCAACCATTAACAACCGTTAGAATTAACTGGTAGGAGACTGTTCTCATTTAAGTAATGTCTTGAATTCTAGTCGCGGTATATATAGTGGCGTTAAATAAGTTATTAGGAGACTTTTACCTTCTCTATAATCCTATTCAAGTCGAATTAGATTAATTAAAATTCAAAAAGATTTAAATACTGGTTCAGAGAAAAAAAAATTAATGATTTCCTAATTTTTATAGGTTTACTTCAACCCACATTTTAAATTAAGGGTCCATTTGTTTGGGTTAAAATGAACTCGGGAATAAAAATGAAAATGGGAATGATTCATTTTCATTGTTAGAACATCTCCAATGGTACTCTTTATTTTAAAGGGTATCTTTTGCTCAATAAAGAGCATCTTAAGGTATTTTTAAATATAAAGACTGAAGAAATTTGTATAACTTCAATAGACTCTATATATTTTTAATCTTCATTTTGCTTTATCCAATAAACATTAATGCTTAATTTTTTTATCCTTTATTTTTTACAAGATTTTCCTTTATTTATTTAATATTTTTCTTCCATTTGATGAAAGAGAAAATTATTGTCAATAAATAGATAAACATCAGTTAATATTCTGCATGGAGAATTTAAATATTTTAGAGTAGAGAGTGAGGTTTGTAGAGAGACAAACCAACTCTCTACTTTAAAATAAAAATATAAATAGTGTATTGGAGACATTTTTTTTTCACTCTTTAAAATAAAGAATTTTACTTAAATAGACAGCCTATTGGCGATGCTCTTAGTGTTTGTTTTGAAATAAAATCCACCAGAAGTGGGAATTCATTACCCTATGAATGGGAATGACCCATTCACACTAATCTCATGGGTAATGAATTTTGATTCCCTTATAATTAAGTCAAACTAATCATAATTAACAAAATTAAATATTGTCATATATTATTAAAAAATTTTAAATAAAATTTATAAATTAATAAAAATAATTATTAAAATGTTTGAACAAAAAATATTTATTAAATATAAATAATTTTTATAATAAATTTTTTAAAAATTATAATAATATTTTTGTAAATAAATAAATAAATTTTAAAATATTTTAATAATAAATAATTTTAATATATAAAAATAATTATAATGTTAATTTTTATATATAAAATTTTTTTATAAAAGTATTTTAAATGATGTTGATTTCCATTTTTATTCCATGATGAACCAAACATTTTGTTTTCAAATTATCATTCATTTTTCCATTCCTTTCCATTTCAATTCCAGTTCCAATTTTGATTTTAGAGTACGAACCAAACGCTCCCTAAATCTACAATAAATAAATAAATATATATATATATATGTATATATATATATATATATAAATTTCAGCATTTATGTTATTTAAATATATATACAAATTTGCAAGAACATGTGTTGCTCTATGATTTTAAGGTGTGTTGTCAGGATACTGCAATTGTTAGAAGCTGTACTTTTTTTTTTTTTCAATCGGTTAACATTATTGTAATTATGCTTCATTTTAGCAGCAATTTTTTTTGTCAAATTTAGTGATATCATATCAACCAAATATTGAATTACTGATTTCAGTACAAAAAATTTTACTGAAGAAAAAACAACGACAAAAGATATTTTCCCTAACAAATATATAATAAAAACAAAGGAAAAATAATATCCTCTTAGAAGATATAAGAAAAAGTTTCTTTATTTGGAAATATCATACAAGATACGTGCAGAATCAGACTATTTTCTTTAAGTATCCTCTATTTTTATGTAACACCATCGTGATTTACTAACTCTTAGCTCCGACTAATTGAACATATCAGAGTACATATTGTTAATTTAGGCTTAAATGCGGAAGCAATTAACATATATGATCCTAATAGAATAATTAAATTAACCAAACATAAATCATGGCATAATTATAAAAGTGACAGTAAAGGAAAACTTACTTGAAGAATCCATTGCAATAATTGAATATCCCAAAAACAAGTAATAATAATATTCTCCAATCCCAATACCGTATAACC
>CATIWK010082306.1:0-11012 GCA_949634005.1 Mallotus japonicus
GAATTAAATATGGTATATACCAAAAGGTGTTTTGGTAAGTGAAACCCTAAATGAGAAGTCCAAATATATATCATGTTCTCTAGGGTTTCACACATACAATATTCTGCCACCTAAAATTCGTCTTCTCTTCCTTGGAGAAAATGAAACACAGAGAGTTCATTCGTTCTTGATTTTGTGAGACAATCAAGAAGGTGCTAGCACACATATAGATTCATTTTGAATCAAGGACTGTTCGTGTGGATACCAGTAGAGGACGCATCCTTTTGGAGACGTCTCAATCCGTTCAAAGAAAACGAAAAGCTCGAGGTAGGGTGTCACCGGTGTGAACTTTCTCTCTTCCTTCTAGCAATATTGCCTCTACTTGCGATTGTGGTAAGATTTTGGAAACCTCAAATCAATCAATTAATCTAATTGCATGGATCCGAATTCGGGTACATGATAAAATTTTTAATTTTTCACTGCATTTTGTATCACGAATCCCAACATTATCTCTCTCATTGTTTCCTCATTTTATCTTCTTTTTTATCTTTGACAAAGGGGGAGAAAAAGCATTAAATTTGTGCATATTTTTATACTTGTGCTCAATTGTTTGTATACTTGTGCTTAATCTTTAACTTAATATTACTGCTTCATCTACCATCTTGATATTTACTTATGCACACATTGAGGGGGATCATACATAAAATTTTGCAAAAATTTACTAAGTACAATATTTGGGGGGAGCTATACACACTTGACACAATCACTTGTTTATGCATAAATTTTTTTTATCAAATTAGTAATTAAAGTAAAAAAGGGGAAGATTATTGACCACTTGCATGATCAATCTCTATGTTTTGACTTTAACAAGTAATTTGATTGAACTAATTAAATGTGTTAAGTGTTTGTAGATCTAACTTTCACTTTGAGAATGTTTAAGGAATTTGAAAGGCTAATTAAGGCACTCCTAAGTCCTTTAAAGCATAAACAATCATCAAGGACCAAATAAGAAGTGTTCTACATCAAGTTCAACCTATTTTAAGTCACTTAGTATCTCTCACGAGCGGTAGTCACGATCAGGAGCCAAGCTTAAGAGTTGAGCATTGAAGAAGGACTTGAACTTTGAAGAAGTCTGCACTGCTCATGATCTGCCCTCACAATCGTGAGAGAATCATGACCAACAATCCAAATCATGACCAAGCCATTTAGACCGTGATGACAAGGACTCTTTCAAGACCCTAAGAGTCTGGACCACTCACGAAGGCCCCTCACGATCGGGACATGATAGTGACCAAGGCATCTAGGCCGTGAGCATCACTCTGGACCGTGAGCTTATGATCTCCTTGAAACTTTGAAGCCCTAAGCCACTCAAGAGCACCTATCACGATCGTGAGCCAATCATGACACCTATTCACCTAGAGTCACAACGATTACTTTTGACTGTAATGATTATATTTTTCATCACTCATGATCGTGAGCATGCCCTCACTACTGTGAGCAGCTCAATTTCTACAAAAAAGGTTATTTTTATATTTAATAAAGGCATGAAAGCTTGAGGATAAAATTAATGCACTCCAACAACTAGAATTTGATCTCCAACTATAAAAATAAGTTTCGGCGATTCATTTAAGAGTTACACACTTTGTTAATTGAAAATTTTAATTCTTAGAAAGCTTTATGCATTGATTTCTCTCTTACTGATTTCTTATTCTTAATTACTCTTTGAGAGTAGGTTGTGTTATGGCTTAGGATTTTACTTCTTTTTACTTATTGTGTTAAGAAAAGGGAAGTAAGGGACTAAGTATAGAAAGGAATTGGTTTAAGTGTTCACCATTGAAAACACTTGGGATTTAATTTAAAAGTGAGCCTTTGAAAACTCTTGTGTAAGGTTTGAGTTGAGCTTTAAAACTCATTATGTAATAATCAATCTAAGTGAATAGATTGAAGTAGGTTAAAAGTCCTAACTTGGGAGAGTTAGGTAGAGACACAAGTTTGATTGATAAATCGAACTCATTAAAAAATTGTGTCCAATTCTCTTCATCCCTTAATCTATTCTTAATTTGTGTTAATTACCTTTTAAATTTCCAATAGCCATATTCACCTCCCTTTAGGGCACTTACAGTTGGGTAGTGGGCAACTATCTTTGAAGTATACCTTATTTAGATCTGTGAAGTCAACACACATCATCCATTTCCCATTCGGTTTTTTTGACCATGACCATAATGGAGACCCAATCTGGTAATACACTTCCCTTATGAATCTTTCTTTTAAGAGTTTGTCAATCTTGTCATATATTGCAACCTATTTGTCTAGGGTGTGTTTCCTTTTCTTTTGGATGACTGGTTTAGTGTCAGGGTTGACATTGAGCTTATGTGTTATGATTTCTTAGGGGACCCCTTAATTTCTGCCGGTGACCAAATAAATGATCCTTGGTGTTTTTTGAGTATTGCTTCTACATTATGTCTGGTCTTTTCTGTCATCTCTATTCTAACTTTTAATTTTTTGTCTTTTCTTAGAATAAAGTACGAAATTTTATCCACCGATTGTGCCCGCTCTTCCTCTTGTCACCTTGGTTCATTGGTCTCCATGGGCAGGGTTTTAGTGCTCTCCTTCCATGTCGTTATGAATGATTTATAGTTTGCTCACTGGTCTCCTCTAATGATCAACTCCCCTCAGTCTGTGGGGATCTTCATGGTCAAGTACCTAATATAAGTAACAATATAAGTTTCATATAAGAAAGGTCTATCGATTGCGTTATAGGTGAAAGAGATGTCAATGATGATGAAGTTGATGCAAAAATCCTAGTAATGGTTATCCATCCCCAATTCTATCATCATAGTGGCAGACCTTTCTACTTTGACTAAAGACCCACTTAAGCTAATCAGGGGTATAGAGACTAGCTTCAACCAAGTCATTGACTCGCAGAGTACTTTGAACTTCTCCAAAGTTATAAGATTGACTGAACTGCCATTGTTAATAAGTATCCTCTTAAGCATGATGTTTTTTATCCTTCCTTTAATAACTAAAGTATCTTTTCTAGGACATGTAATATAATCCTCGTCTTCTTTAGAGAAGGTTACTGGACCATAGTTGTTACTTTCTATTGAGGAAGCTGACATATATACCAACTGCCCATATTTTCTTTTTTTAATTGGACAGTCTCTCGATGATTCTTATTGATGATCATATTTATTATAGTTGTTAGAGCTCCTCTCGGTGCTCGATCCCCTCCTGTGTCTCCTGCCTTTGGGTGCACCTTCTCTCTGGTCTTCACTCTTCTGTTTGGGCATTGAGGGGTGTAAAAGTGTCTTCCTCTAGGACAGCACAAAGAGTAACTATCACGAAAGTTGAATCGTCGGTCTCTTGGTGCCGATCGCGTCTTTGGTCTTAGTGAACATCTAGAGGTCAAGGAGACCTCTAGTTTGGGTCTCGTGATTATTGCATTAGTGATCCTGGCCCTTCTTAGGCTTGGGAATCTGCTGTTCGGGGGTTTTCATGTCGGTAAGTTGCGACTCTTCCAACTGTATGTGTTTCTGTGCTAGCGCTATTAACTCCGTGAAATCATTAGGGGAATTAGGTTTATGTCGTTGTACATCAGCCTTGAGGTGGTACCCGATGTGAATGCCTTAATGGCTAAAGTGTGATTTAGGTTCTCAATTTGCATGGCCTCCTGGTTGAAGCATTCTACGTAATCCCATAAAAGCTCATCCTCCCATTGGTACAGCTTTTGCAGGTCTGATGAGTCTTTCTTTATGGGGATATTAGTGATGAAGCACGCATTGAAAAGCTTGGTCATCTCTGTAAAGAAACTGATTAAATTCGATGGTAGCTCTTGATACCATTCTTAGGTGACCCCTTTGAGGGTAGTACAGAAGACTTTATTGAGTGTCGAATCTTGGGTGGTTTAGAGGTGGATTATGGTTCTGAAATTTTGTACGTAGTTGGGAGGATTTGTGGTTCCATTGATTGACTCGAGTGGAGGGCATTTTGAATTTGGGTAGGAAAGGTTCACTAATCAGGTGTTCTTTAAGGAAGCAAGTGTTGTGCAGATTGAAATCGATCCCATTGTTCTTAGGGTTCAGGTTTCTTACTATGTCTCTAACCTATCTATTTAGATCTGCCTTGTCAAAGTGTTTGCTCGCTTTGGTGTGCCTTGAGGATAAGCTGACATCCTTGTCTTCAGCCTTGTCCTCATGTTTTTTCTTCTCTATTCTTTGGTTGTCATCTCTTCTCCCAAATAGGTTCTTTTTACTTTTAGGGGCGGTGGACTTAGTGCTCGGGTTGGTTTAAGTCTTTTTTTATTTTTCTTTAGCAGATCTACTTTCTTTATTCTTTTCAAGTGTTCTTTTTGTTGTTCATGTTCTGTTCTGTAGCTTTCTTTTAGTTTTTACAAATGTCTTCCATCATTGAGCTGAGTTTCTATAAGGAAAAGAAGATGGTGGTGGGGTCAATGGGTTGCTGTGGGTCTTGGTTCGATGTTTAGGTTTGATAGGGTTGGATGGTTATCATTTTTTATTACTGAGGTGGTGGATATAGGTGTTATTGTGTTTGGATCTCAGCTTCCTTTATTCTCCATGCCTTTTACTATATTACGCTCATCACACCACTGATGACAGGTCATCATGAGATCACCAAGTGAGCTCGATCCTCTAAGGCAAGTAAAGTAGTATTAGGTGGTTGTCGGTGGTGGTCGTCGGCAATGCCATTCCAACGCTCAAGTTAGTTGGAGTTCAATTTGGGAGAAAGTGAGAGTTTGAGTGAAGTTGAAATTTTATCTTATCTCTTTCTTTCCTCACTTATACCTTTTATAGAGGTTTTGGCTTGTGCACTAAGCTTAGCCAGTCGACTGTTTCTCGAGCTCTATTCTGCCAGGACACTCTTTCCAGCTTTATTCATGTCAATGGCATCAACTCCTCCTCGACTGTTGGGTCATTTATTATGGGTGTCATTATTCTTAGGTAATGGCGTTATTTTTCTCACCAATATGGAGGTCAAGCTGGCTCGGTTTACCGAGTTAGATCGGTGTTGATCTTCTATGAAGATCCATCATCTATCTCTCGGTCACTAGTTTTGGTCTTCTTATTACCATTATCCATTACCTATTCCCCTAAAATCTATCCAGTACTCCACTTTCCTACATTCTCCTCTAAGTTATTTCTTATAAATATTCCTTCTTCTATATCCATCGTGGGTTAAGTTCAAAAATCATATTTAACTCAATTGCTATTTCTTTACTGATAAAAATATCCAAGTGGACATGCCAAGAACATTACCTCACCGCATTTTTACCTTTCTTCTTATTAATCCAATTTGGCCATATCAACTATAGCAATACCACATGGATTAGTTCCAATTAGATGGAGTAATCAGTTTCAAAATTGGACCAAACATTGAATACTATTTTATTTAGATTTTATTGGAGATTGAACCTATATTTAGGTTAAAGCACCCGATTGTAGAAAATAGAAGTTTTGATAAAAATTTTAATCAAATATAAAAAGTTCGAACAACAACTATAATGATCCCAAATTGAAACTATAAAAACGACAATTCATCAATAAATGCTTTGTAAGTTTAACTCTAACTCATGTTTTTAAAAAAATAGCAAATGATAATGCGAATTCAATATCAGTCGATGTTCTCCTCGATATACTCAGTCTCTTGCCCATCAAGTTTCTTCTATGATTCAAGTGCTTGTCAAAAGCATTGTATTCTTTAATTGATAGCTTGAAGTTCATTGACTTCTCTGTAAACCAATTAAAATCTCATTCTAGGTGATTATTACAACTTGAGTTGGATCTATTCAATAGATTTATATATATATATATATATATATATATATATATATATATTATTGACCCTTTGCATGATCAAGGTCATGATCAATTTCAAAACAATCTTGCTTTTGACTTTAACAATCAATTTTTGTTGCTAACATTTTATATTTAAGTGTGTTTATAAGTTGCATTTGGAGGCTCAAAAGTCAATTTTTCTAAGCTAGAAGTGCCCATCCTGGGCTCCATCCTGATCGGGACACCACCCAGGACTATATATATATATATTTAATAGATCCAACTCAAGTTGGAATTATGGGCAGTGCTCATCCCAGGCTCCATCTCGACCGAGACAACGCCCAAGACACTCATCACGAGTGATATCTCGATTGGGATGATGCCTAGGACTTTCATCACGGGTGATGTCCCACCCGGGACCTAACCTATCCTTTTTAAAGCAATGGTCCTATCAGAGTGAAATGACTACTTTTATTGAACGTCCTGACCGGGACATAATATGTCACGACCAGGACTGATGAAAATCCTATAAAAACTGAAAGAAACATTAAATGAAGATGGAGGTTTGTTGAGGACAAGAATCAAAACTCCAACAGCCATATTTTGGCCCCTCCATTATAAATACAAGCTCAAGACCTCATTTGAAGTGTTAGAGATTTTTTGGAGCAAATTTATTATGAAAATTCATTGAGCTAAATTTTAATTCTTTCACTTTTCCTTTTATATATCCATCTCTTGTAAATAAACTCTTGTTGAGTTTATAACTACTCATCTAGTAAGTGTAGGTGAGTGCTCTAACTTAGGATTTCTCTTTTTCTTGTTTCTTAGGATTAAGAAAGGAAAGTGAGGTTCTAAGTAGAGGAATTGGTTTAAGTGTTTACCATTAAAACACTTGGGTTTTTGGTTTTAAAAGTGAGCCAATAAAACTCCTTGTGCAAGGTTTAAGTCCCTTGAAAACTCAAGTTATAAAGGTTTGAGTTGAGCCTTGAAAAACTCTTGTGTAAACTCAATCTAGTGGAATAGATTGGAGTGGGTGTTGAAAATCCTAATTCTTGTGTTCATCTCATTCTCTCAATCATCCTTTAAATTTGCTTTTAATTTTCTTAATCTTTCATTAGCCCTATTCACTCCCCCTTTAGGGCTCTTTCACACACACACACACACACACACACATATATATATATATTGGTCACACATGTATGTGTGGGTGTGTATGTGTATGTGTGTGTGTGTGTGTGCACACACACCCACACCCACACGCATGTCCGACCAAAAGTTTTATAGGTTGGATCCAACTTTTCTATTGATAAATCTATATAATTGCATTAAATTAAGGTTTTATAAGCTAATGAATAATACTTTTGTAGAGATAGTTTCATATTTACCTTAATCATGATTGCTTCTGTTAAAAAAAACTTTATTATTTGTGAAGGGAAATTATATCCTACTCTAACCCATTTTTTGGATAGGGTGAGGTGGAAGTTCATTTAACAAGGATAAGTGAAGGCATTGGAATAATAGATAAAGGGAAACAAGAATTTTAACACTATTTGGGAAGAAAGTTCATTAAAGAAGGGGAAGGTAAATGAGAACATTAAATAAATAACCTTTATTAATACAAAAAAAAGAATAAAATTTTAAAAGGATAAAAAAGTTAAAACACCATTCTTATAATTTTAATATTTTCCTTCCCCTTCTTTACAGAAAGTGGCAATTTCCCTCTAAACTTATTCTTAAAGTGCAATTGTCTCCAAAATTAAATTTTTGAATTATATATTTAGCTACTAAAGATAATTGCAAATTGAGCTCTAAGCCCTAAAATTAGGAGAGTGATTACCATATGCTTGCTAAAGCAAGTGAAGTTAAAGATAAATTTTTTAAATTTTCTCTCTTTCCTTATGTAATTTTTTAAAAAAAATACCAGCTTTTCATTTCAACAATACCACCATTGACAACATAACACACAACCACAAACCTAGCACCACTTGTCATTTGTGACCTAAAATAATTCCAAGTAATAATACTTTACTAGCACCACCCACCACTTCCACCACCAACGGAACCACCCAAGACCACCACCACCACCAATGGAACCACCCAAGACCACCACCACCATTAAGAGAATTTCTCCACCACCTAAGATCACTGCCATTGTCACCAAATTAACACCATTGTCACCCTAACACTACTGTCATCATCAACAATAATAACCAACATCACCACTATCAATAACTCATCACCACCATCGCCATCAACCTATAAAAGAAAACCTCAAAAAATTTAAAAAAAAAACTAAATTTAAAATTGAATTGATAAAATTTAACATCAATCAAGCATTAGAATTAAAGAAGGAAAAAACAAAGAGAAAAGTCTCATAAAAAAGAGAAATAATAGTTCCTATAACCTTGAATATCCAAAATTCATTCTAAAAAAAAAGTCAAATACTCAATCCAATCCAACAAAAATCAAAATCCAAAATCCAAAATATTAATTGTTTATAATTAAGAGATAGACCTACCATTTAACAAACATTTTTTTAGTGGATTGTGAATTTATAAGTATTATCAGTTAAGAGGAAAATTAGGTAGAGATAGGATTGGTAGAGGTGGGCAAAGGTAGCATTGGTGGCGGTGGGCAGAGGCAATATTGGTGGAGATGGCGTGGGAGGTGGTGAGTAGTGAGGGAGGCAATAGGCAACATTGGATGCAAAAGAAAAAGCAGCATCAGCAATAGGGTCGCTGGTGGAGGTGTACAAAGGTCTCTAGTGGATGTGGATAAAAGCATCCCTAGTGGAGGTGGGTAAAAGTGATGGTAGTGGAGATGGGCGGAATGATGACCAATTGAAATAACATGCTCATGAGCTTTTCAAGCAGAATAATAAGAAGCATTTTATATATGAGCATGTGTGGGTGATGCTAAAAGATGATCCGAAGTGGAAAATGGCAGTTTAGGGGCAGTAAAAAAGCATAGAAGCACTTAAAATATTACTTTTGTAAATAAAAAACTGTTTATTTTTATAATTTAAGAGAGTAAATCCCACTCCACAATTTGGTCAATAATTGGAGTCAATGGTTCAATTTACAACTTTTAGGGGGCTAAATAATCTAAAAAGTTAATTTTAGAGACAATTGCACCTTGAAAACAAGCTTAGGGGGCAAACTGCCACTTTAACCCTAAGTGTAGGGTGTAGGAAAAAGTGAGTTTAAAGGGTAACTAGAGGTAAAGTTTACCCATCTTTACTCTTATCCTTCTTAAAATTTGTTTTCTCAAACAAGGGTAAGAACTTACCCCTCCTTACACTCCTTTCATTTCCCTTACTCCTCCCCTTACTTCTCTTCCATATAAGCTGGTAAGAGTTTGTAGTTGATAAGTAATTTAATAAGGGAGAAATTTTAAATTTTAACTGGTTTGAGTTAAGTCCTTTTAACTCATATAATAAAATTATATTTTTTTTTTACCTTTTTTAATCAATTATATTCAGTAATAAGTAATAGTAAGAGTTCAATTAATTTGAATCCAACTGTGTAGATTTTATAAGAGAGACAACTTTTTAAAGAGATCTTTACATAAATGCCCAAAAAACACCTCCCATTTTCTAAAATGCACCTACTTCTCATTTATTGCTAATATACCCAAAGAATTTAAAATAATTACCATGTACATCATTGGTGCCGTTGCATTGCATAAGCCAATTTAACTGTCTTTAATCAAAAAGCAATTTAATTGCTTTCATTACCAACCAATGCTTGTAGTCCAATGGTTAGGACAATTGCCTTCGATCTCCTAGACTATGGTTCAATTCTCACAAATGTGTGTGTATTTAATTAATAATTAATATATATTAATTATTTAATCTAAATAATATGCTTTTTATTTAATTTTTAATTTAATTAACAATATTTTAATTAAAATATATTATTATAATAAAACATTATTTTTATTATTATTTAAATTATTATTATTATAATAAAAAACGCAGCAGCAACAAATGAATCAATACAAATTTCAAAGGCATAAAATTTGAAATATTTTTTGTTTACTTTTGATTTATTTTTTTTACTAAGTCACTGAAGGGTTATGTTTTTTGTTTTTTTGTTTAGAGCTGAACTTAGTGCTTTCCGTCAAAAATTGAAATTTAATTCAAAGATTGTATCTTTGGTTTCTAGGTTTCGTTGCAAACTTGGTGGAAGAGGAAATGGCAATAAGTTTTACCTTTTTTTAGTTTTAGTTTTTGATTTTTTAGTTTTTGTGATTTCATTATTTGTTGGTTGTTTTGTTGCCTTCGAAAAAAGTATGTATATGCATTTGGATAATGCTTCTCCAACTGTATTGCATGCTTAGCTTTATCATTTACTAATATGAATTAGTTATCGCTTGTATATATGCAATTCAAGATAGTGGGTGTTGCCTTCAATTTACTTTTTGTGAATTAAGCATATAGATGGTTGATCAATGCAAGTGCTATTGGAGTTGCAATAGTACATATATGCTTTATGGTTTAATAATTACAAAATATTCCAAGTTTAATTAATTATACTTTTTTCATTTATTATATAATGCATATTTTTTATTGTCCAATTCACTGTGAATGTGTGTCAAAACCAAAAATTCTTTCCTTATGAACTGGTTAATTCTTTTATTTTGTTTATAGTAATTTAGAATATGTTTCGTATATTTTACGTTTCTGATACAATATTTTCATTACAGTCATTATTAAAGAACCTACTTCTAAAACAACTTATATTTGGAGCAATGAAACAACTAGTAGTTTTTATTTATTACAAAGACAATTTGATTTACAAAAATTTTAAAAATGACTAGAAAACAATTTCCAAATGCATGAAATTTGAAATATTTTCTTATTCATTTTTGGTTTATTTGTCGTACATGTTTATTTTATTTTCCCTATATGTAACAATTTTATACACTTTCACTCAACTTCATGAAGAATACATAACAATTTCATTATATTTGTCCAACTACTTATATATCCAATAATATTTATTTATGAATAAAAATAATATATTATAACTAGAAGACATGAATTAAGTATCTTTTTTAAAAAAATGTATTTCATATTTCAGTTTCTGTCACATCCGTACCCTAATTATAGGTACATTTGCATTGCATTTACATATATGTTGATAGAATTAAGCTTGAGCTAATATTCATAGTTAGGTTAGAGTATTGAATTAAGCCATGATTTGTACCCGATTAAAGAGCGAGAATTTTTGAATTTTA
>CATIWK010082326.1:0-10347 GCA_949634005.1 Mallotus japonicus
AAGATAATAGAGACAGCAATTCAATTTTTTTATTCCTAAAACAAATTGGAGTGCATGCTGCGAACATAAGATGTTAGTGTGAAAAGCAATTGTCTTGTTTATTAATCTAAATTAAATCTTATTCTTTTAATAGAAGGATACAAATAATAGTCCAAAAAAATTATTAGATGCTTCAGCTATGAAAATATACCAGAAACCCGATAGCTTGTCTTCTATGCTTGAGCTCATCCCACGCTGAACCTGCATACTGCATTTATAAATCTTAGTTACATTGTAAACATTTATGCTACGAACAAAAAGTTGTAAATGAAAGCAGATGAAGTACCTCATCTGTCGCCTTGTAACACCAATGTTTAAGTTCAAACTGAAAAAAAAAATCGAACCAAGAAATCAACGCCCCGGATTAAAATCTCAATCAAATACAACATATAATGAAAAACTTTGCTTATATTTGCTTCTTCAAAGCTTTTGAAGACCATTCATTTGCCAATTCTTGTAACTTATGGACCATTCATTTGCTAATTCTTGTAACTTATGGACCATTCATTTGTCAATTCTTCTAACTTACGTAAATGAATTAAATACTACAATAAGTTAGGTTAGGAAGCCAAGATCAAAATGCAAAAACAATGAATATCACCTAGCAATCATACAAAGTGTCACATGACACTACATGGCTCTAATAGCATGACTTGACACAATTCTTGCACTTAGTTTTTATATATTTATATAGATAAAATAAATGCGCACACAAAGAAATGGGAGGAGGAGAAAATATTACAATCCTTTATCATGCAAAAATAAAATAAAATAAAGTAAAATGAAATAAACTTAATCAAAGAGTAAATAAGTATCTAAACACTAATTTTGGCTATTTGGTGATTTAATCCATCACCCTAATTTGTTCCTGAAAAATCAAATTTAATTAGCCCAAAAATAAAAACCTACAAAATAAAACCACCAAGTTAAATAGGGTAAAAAGAACAATTAAATAACCACACTTACCTTAACTACAAAATTACAATTAATAATAAGGCGACAAAATAAAACAAAACTAATAATCATAGTCAGCAAATAAAAGATAACACTAATCACTGGAAATTTCATAAAAACGTACAGAAGTCTCATAAAATAATCAAAGTGATTTATTGGAATAAATTATTGGACAAATAAACAAAACGTAAACATATAAAATCTTTACAAGTGTAATGTAATAAAAGTCAATGAAATTGATGGCAACCAAAGGAATGAAGACAAAATTAGCCATGTAAAGTGATCATGCATAATAAAACATCAATATTAAATAATGATGAATGGGCCTGGACTTAATGAACAGGGAATTCGCCATATGTCAAGTGCTTATTGGCCAGCAAAACTCATGCAAAGTTTTTGACAAAAACTGGGAATATAAAAATTCGACTTTGTTCACGTAATATCTCAACCATCCGACCTAATAAAGGCAAACTGATTATATGAATGAGTTCTCCTCATCCTTCTGTTAAAATGGTGGCAATGAAAGTAAGTTTTGGAACAGAAAAAATTACAAATGAATAGTAACATAAAGGCGAATTGACGATGATAAGGCGATTTGCCCTATCAATGGAGCGAATCGCCCTATCGAAATGGCGAACTGAAGCTCTGATGAATAGTAATGGTGAAAACAGACTGTGGATATGGCAAGTTATAGCAAATATAAGTAAATAACTCAACAACAGGAAGGTATTGTCTGCTTAAAATGAGAAAACGATTAAAACAATAAAACTAAATAAGATAAACAAAGATAACAACTAGATAAAAGATTAAAACACACTGATAGTAAACTTATTGTACATACATCAGAGGTGTTAACAAACTATCAAGTATTAATATTCTGAGATTCAAATACGTCAAGGATTAAAACTAAGAAAACCAGAGTTAAGGAGCAGAGAGTTACTATTTTTCAACACCGGTTGATTCCCTAACTATTACCCTCAGAAGTATAGTACTTTCGTCTCCTTTTCATGCTTTCTGAATACTTGGCCAAGTTCCTGACCCCTGTCCTCCTTTCTCTCAAAACTCTCTTTTCCTTTTAAAACCATACCTCTCTTGTCCCATCTTCCTCTCTTTTCTTTTCTTTTCAGACTGCCCATAACCTGTAGAGTCCATACTTACTCTCTCTCTGCCCGAAAATCGACCCCTCTCACCATCCTTTCCCTCTTTCTTATCTCATCTCTTTTGACCTTGCTTCTGTCTCCCTCATCATTGTTATCTTCGACATGGGGAGAGCTGGCATTGTCGGCCATAAGAAGGATGATCTTTTTCGAACAGAGACCACTAAGGCGATCCGCCTTAGTACTAAGGTGAATTGCTAAATTTAAGGCGATCGCCTTATTAGTAAGGCGAATTATAGAAATTTGCCTTACTACAACTAGGTTATGGGGATTTGGGCTTTGATGGGCCTTGCGGGCCTCGGGCTCGTATTAGGTCATTTTTGGTCTAAAGTGGATTCTTGGGCCTTGGGTCTATTTTCTAAAGGGTTTTAGGCCTTGTCGTCTTATTCAGTGTTCATTATTTTCATCATCGGTCTGTCCGTTGCGGGCTGATCAAACCGGTGTCTACAACATCATAACTATTAAAAAGCATATTATATTACAATTTTACCATTGAAGGTGAATTTAAAATTTTCAACATAAATTATATTATAATTTTCTAAAATGCTATTTACTAATTTAATATTTATTTTTGTGATTTAAAATAATTTAATTGATGAGTAAATTTTTTTATTTCAAATAATTAAAATGACATTATTTTAGATTATATGTTAAATTAGTCGGTCCAATATTAATAAATTGAACATAATTGTTACAAAAATCTTTATAATATAAGGTTAGTCTTTATAATATATTATGTATATATAACTTTAATTCTATTAAATTATCGATTTTAGTTTCGGTTCTTTCGTTCAGTACAATTTAGAGCGGTTTGAAACGGATCTCGGTTCAGAGAATTCAAATTCTTCGGAACCATTCCAATAAAAATTTTTGGGATAGTTCGATTCAGAGAAAGTCAAATGATCAATGGAGATTTTCGGTTCGATTTTTAGGACAATTCGGATTCTCTAAGACCTATGCTCAGCCCTAACTGCCATCGTCCATTCCTAACCAAACTTATATATGTTTTTAACTCGACAATTCACTTTCACTAAAGTCTCATATGATGTTTCCTTCTCTCCACCTTAAATTGTCTTTCTAATATCTCGTTTCGAGGTCGAATCTATAGACTCCTTTATGCCACTTACCACCCAAAAAACTAGTATCTTTTACACTTGAAGCATTTTACTTCTCAATTTGAGCATGATAAATTGGCTGATATTGTACAATCTGTGCCTGTGTTTATAGCTGCATTAAATGTTAATGTGATTGACAAAGCTGATTTTGCTTACTCTAAAGAGTTTTCTTCAATGTGGGAAACTATACTCTGATGGATTTGATTTTACATAGAAAGAACATTATTTTACAATCAATTCTAACTTAGGATCAAATTCAACACATGATTTGTGAAGAATGAAATCATCGCACTTAATACGTTTAAAAGTTGGACTGGAAAGAGGTTTTGACAATAATTACAATAGAGTACTTTACTAAAATCATCAACCATGTTAGACTTTGTAGTGAATGAGAACTCATGGGCATGCGCTTTTTTAAAAAATCTTGTAGGGATGGCAGGTCTTTTTCGTACTTGAGACTAAGAATTGCTCACTTTGCTAATAACTCTCTCAGGAAAATTTGGCTGCTACATCAATGAAATATAAACATAAATAGGAAATTGAAATGAAATAAAAACTAAAATTGTTAAAGATTCTTATTGAAGTTTTGTGTTTGAAGTTGTCTGTTTGTGTGTAGAGTGATTCGATCCCATTATTTTGCAGGAAGAGCTCCTTTTATCCTCTCTTTGCTAATTACCTTTTAGTCCCACTAAAATACGTATTTCACTAAACACTTCATATTGCTTCCACTTTCTAAGTTTAAAATTCCACAACTAACCACTTTTTTCCTTCAATAACTAATTAATTTAGGTGTAAGTAATGCCCTTGCATATAAATGGCTTATGAAAGCCTATTTATATGGATAATAGTACCGCTCCTTGACGAAATTCTTGTAAAGATCCTTGACTCTAAAGAGAATTCTTGTAAAGATCCTTGTTTATAAAGAGTATAAGAGAATCCTGATTTTTCTTATAGGTGCCAATGATGTTTAATATGATTCCCTTGACAAAGTTTATAATAGTATAAATACTGTAAGACTTTTTAGAATCTCTTTAGATTCCTTTTTATGCTCATTTATTTTCAAGGTTCAAAGATTCTCTAAACTTTAGCAGACAATATATTTTGATGCAACAACAAACAATAGATAGACAAAAGTGGCCAGTAGGCTAAACTTATTTAGTTTAAAAAAACTAAAAAATATATGTATAGAGAAACATGTCTTAGGGCCTATCTTTAGGAAGAACTTTTTAAAATAGTTGTAGTTTGACTTTACATCTTGTACATTAGCAGTTCTCACTATATAGCCATAATGACGAAAATTTTCATTTTTCTATTATTTCCCACACAGTGGAAAAAATACTGCCCATTGATACTCTTTGTGTGGTTCTCCATCCAAGCTTGATATGCAGTATATGTTGCCCTCCAAAACTATATGAATTTTAAAAGGTCTCTTCCTGTTAGGAGACCATTTTTCATATTCTTTATTTGTAATACGAATAGGTAGGATCACCTTCCATACCAGGTTCCATTTAAATCTTTTTTCTTTCACTTCCTCCTCTACCTCAAATCTCCGCTCTAGAGATCTTTGCCTTTGGAGTTTCCTCTTTTAAGTTTGTACTAAGGGTTAGGGGGGGAGAGGGGGGGGGGGACATCTTAAATTGGATTAATGAGTGTGAAAAGCACTATACTTTTGAGTACTTAATGGGGTACGATTAAGAATCTTTTAAAAACTTTTTCGGTTCTTGACAAGATTTTTATGTAGTTTTAATGTTTTTGTTAGATTTTATGGTTTTCATTAATTTAAAGTCTTTTAGGTTAATTTTGCATGGTTTTTGATGTTAAGATTTATTTAAAGATATTGGAGGAGTTATGTAAAAGGATAAGTTTCAAGCCAAAAGTTAAAGATAGTGCAATCACAATGCAAAATCGAGCTTTAAAGGCTAAAAGTAGTCGCACGGCTGTGTGCTTTGTTACACATGGTCGTGCTTGAGTGCTCCTTTATCAAACATGAACTTTTAGTAATGGCACGACCATGCATATAGGTGTGCACAACCTTGCCTGCTTCTTTGGATCGAAGGTTAGGAGAGATGCACGACCATACGCATGGATGCGCACAGTCGTGTGTCAGCAATTGTCAATTTAAAATTTGAATTTTAAGCTACTATTTTCTTGGGAATAAGAGATCTCCTTTTTGAAGGTTAAAAATGAGAGATATAGACCATTAGGAGAGGGGGGGGGCTTCTTTTGAACATTCTTCTATATTTTTTCTCTTTAGAAAATAAAAATTAGATTTTTAGTTTTTGCTATTGATTAAGAGATTTGATGTATTCAAGATTAAGAATTCTAAGGTTTTTATTTCAGTTTTGAGTAGCAGAAAGGGATTTTTTCCTTTCTCACTCTATTGTTATTCAATTTCAATTTAGCAATAATATTTGATTCTTATTTTGTTATTTATTTCTTCTCTTAATCAATATGTGAGGTTAAATATCTCTTAGGGTTTTTGCTTTGACTTAATTATGTGATTAAAATGAATTGAACCTAAATCAAAGGAGATAGTTCATTGGTTGTTATTGTGCTTAAGGTCTTCATTCGATTGATCACCTAATGAATGAATCTATATAATAGGGTTTGATTGAGAAATGGATTCTATTTAGACAAAATGACAATCTATTAATTGTTTAATTAGTTAAGAGAAAATTAGGCAATTAATATTGATTAAAAGTTAAGATTAAAATTGGTTATAAGAGGCATTAAATCAAGTGAGAGCTAAATAATTGGATGTTAATTGTATTCAACTAATTGTGAATTTATTTGAGAGAAAGATCCATAATTCTTAAGATGTTTCCAAGTGAACAAAGGTTTAAATTGGTTTAAGAATTTAATTAATTCTTAGAAAGATCGAGTTAAAAGTAAGAACCCTAGTCTTTTAATCAGATTATAAATTTATTTGTAGCTTTAAAAAATTAGATTTAAATTAGAGCAAATTCAATTCAGTTGTCTAAATAAGTAAACACTTGAGTAACTCAATAGTATTTCTCAATCTCTGTGGGACAATCTTTTATTTACTACTTGTTCAATTTCGAACACTTGTGGATTTTCACTACTAAATTTTATTACCATTGCCAGGGATTGTAGAAATTAATATTATTAAGAAAATTGTGTTGTTTAATTTATATATTAATTTTAGTTTGTTTATTATTGTTTATTGTGTTTTAGGAATTATTATTTGTGCATGCACACAATGCGCAGTGCAAGCAAATAAAGAGTTCTGTTGGTACCAATTGACTTAGAGCTTAAGAGGACAATTAGAAGAAAAGGAAGTAGACAAGAAAGTAAGATGAACCAAGGAGAAGGCGATAGAGATCCGCCAACAAGGCAACAAGCAACTCAAAATAGACAGAATGGATAGAGAACTATGAGAGATTTTATGAGTCCTAATGTTTAAGGTGACCAAAATTCAATTATGAGGCTAGTAGTTGTAGCAAACAATTTTGAAATCAAACTAGCCATGATTCAAATGATTCAAAACTCATAATTTGGTGGGTTACCACATGAAGATCCGATTGGTCATATGACCGTATTTTTGGAATATTGCTCAACTTTCAAGATGAATGGGGTACAATATGAAGTAATTAGGTTAATTATTCTCCCTTTTTCTCTGATGGATAGGGCGAAGAGGTGGTTTACTAGTTTGCCTCCCAATTCTATCAACACATGGCAAAAGAAAGCTTTACACTACATTATTCAACAAATACTTTCCACCTATAAAAGTATTAAAGATCAGATTTCAAATCAACTTTTTTTAATCAAAGAGAGGATGGAAGTTTCTATAAATGTTGGGATAGATTTAAAGAAATTCAAAGACAGTGTCTACCTCAATTGATACCTTAATGGTATTTGGTTCAATCATTTTATAGAGGTGTTAAACCTTCAGTTAGAGTTAAGATAGATGCATCAGTTAGAGGAACTATTATGTTAAAGACCCCGGAGGATGCATTGAATCTTTTTAAGTAGATAGCCAACTTATAGAGCCTTTGGTCTAACGAGAGGGTCATACCAAGGAAGGAAGGTTAATTGAAGCATATGGTTTAACTATGTGAATGTAAAGTTGGATGCTTTAATAAAAAGGATGGATAAGATGAATGTCAATGAAATTTTCACATCTTCTTCATCTTCATTATGCGAACTCTGTTAAGGTGAGCATCCTACCACAAAAATGTCAATTAGAGAAATTATATGGGCAATTTCAACAAGGGACAGCATAATCCATTTCAAGGTAACACCTATAATCCAAGTTGGAGAAATCATCCTAATTTCTTTTAGAGTAATCAAGGAAGCAATCAGTGGAGGCCACAAGCTCCACCAGGTTTTAGAAGTCAAAATGCACATCAGAATCAATCTCACTTTTAGTAAGATAAAGGTTCCTCTTTAGTATCTTCATTAGAGAGCAAAATGGAGAAATTCATGGATATGATGACTACAAAGATGAATTAGCAAGATGAAGCAACAAAGAAAATGAAGGGTAGATTTGAATAGATACATCAGGATAATCAACTCATGTTCAAGAATCATTCTTCTTCTATTCATAACTTGGAGGTGTAGATGGGATAATTAGCCAATTCCTTATCCACTAAACATCAAGATTCTCTCTCAAGCAACATTGAGAAGAATTTTAAAGAACACTTAAAGGCAATTAGTTTAAAAAGTGGAACAAAAATTGGGCCTCTAAAAGAAACTATAGATTTATGAAGAGAAACAAAAAATAAGAAAGAAAATGAAGATGAATGAGTTAAAGTTCAAGTGAAAAAGGAAAGAGAGTTCTAAGACCTCTAAGGAAGGAGAAAATGGCCTCAACTGACACCATATGAATCTTCAGTCCCATTTCCTTAATGGTTAAAGAAATAATTAGCTTAACATATGAAAACTTCTTTAACATCAGCAGCTCATGAGGTATTATCCTAGATTCTTGGAAAGGTTTAAGACAGTTCACATCAATATGCCATTAGTGGAGTATTTGGCTCAAATGCCAAAATATGCAAAATTTCTGAAGGAGCTAATTTCTAATGATAAGAAGCTGTAGGATTTTAAGACTATCACAATCAACAAAAAGTGTAGTGGAATAATCTTTAATAAACTTTCCTAAAAAAGGAAGCATTTAGGGAGTCTCACCATACCTTATTTTGTAGGAAGTTTAAATTTTCAAAAAGCTTTATATGATTTAAGAGCTTCCATTAACTTGATTTACAGAAAATTAGGACTGGAAGAGGCAATGCCCACTAACATTCGGTTACAGCTTATAGATAGGACAATGAAGGAACCAGGAGGCATAGTAAAAAATGTGCTAGAGAGCAAGAAAATTCATCTTTCTAGTGGATTTTATGGCACTTACTTTTGATGAGGATGAAGATATGCCTCTAATTCTTGGTATGTCTTTTCTTTATACTGCAAAATCTATTATTAATGTTTATGATGAGACTCTCATATTAAGGGTAGGAGAAAAAAACTGTAAATTTAATGTCTATCAAGGTATAAAGCATTCCTCTGACAATGATTTCTGTATGAGAGTATATGTTATTGATGATTGTGTTAATGAAGTCCAACGATAGAGGTTGATAAAATCTATGGAAATAAAAAATATTGAGAAGTGTTTATAAGTACAATCTCTTCAGGAGGAAGTAAATCTCAAACCCCAAAATTCTCATACCCATTGTCAATTACCAAACATTAGACCCACACCCCCTTGAACAATAAAACCACTAAATTTAGACTTAAAGCCTTTACCCCAATATTTGAGATGCACATTTCTAGGAGAGAACCAAATGTTACCTATGATTATATCCTTTAAGTTAAGTTAGGAGCAAAAGATTTATCAGTGAAAAAGCTAAAGAGAAGGATCAAAGTAATTGGGTGGCCGATTTTAAATATTAAAGGTATAAGCCCTTCATATTGTATACATAAAATTTTAATAAAGGAATGACACAAACTAACCATTGAAAGGCAGAGGAGACTCAATTCAAATATGCAGGAAGTGGTCAAGTTACTAGATGTTGGAATCATTTATCCAATATCCGATAGCTCTTAGGTTAGTCCAATTCAATGTGTGCCAAAGAAAGGAGGCATAACCATTGTAAAGAATGAAGTAGGAGATTTGATTCCCATTAGAGTAGTTAATGTTGGAGAGTATGCATTGACTACCGAAAGCTGAATGCAGCCACTAGAAAAGATCACTTTCCCTTGGCATTTATTGATCAAATGCTGGAACGTATTGTAAGGCATGTTTTTTACTATTTTTAGATGGATATCCAGGGTATAATCAGGTAGCTATAGCTCAAGAAATTCAAGAAAAAACTACCTTTACATGTCCTTATGGCACATTTACTTACAAAAGAATGCCATTCGGTTTGTGTAATGCACTTGTAACATTCCAAAGGTGTATGATGGCGATTTTTGCAGATTTAGTAGAATAGATCATGGAAATATTCATGGATAATTTCTCTGTTTATGAAAACTTTTTTGAGGATTGTTTGGATAATTTGAAGAAAGTTTTAGCTCGTTATGAATAAATAAATTTGGTGTTAAACAGGGAGAAGTGTCATTTTATGGTAGTGAAGGCATTGTTCTAGGCCACAAAATTTCATCTCAAGGCATTGAAGTGGATAGAGCAAAGGTATATGTTAAGAGTGTTTAGAGCTTTTTTGGCCGTGCGAGCTTGTATAAGCAATTTATAAAGGATTTTTCTAAAATCCCTAAACCTCTTTGTAAATTATATGAAAAAGATTCAACTTTTGTTTTTACTAATGATTATGAGTTGGCTTTTGATAGGTTAAAGGAGGCACTGGTGTCGGCACCTATAGTGTTAGCACCTGATTGGAGTCCACCCTTTGAGCTGATTTGTGATGTAAGTAATCATGCAATTAAAGCTGTGTTAGGCCAAAATAAGGTGAACAAACTACATGTCATTTATTAGGCCATCTCCAACCCAAAACTTCAAAATGCAGCAAATTTTACTTCAAAATGCATCTGCTACAGTATTTTCACTCCAACCCATTACTTCATTTTCAACTCCAAAAGAATATTCTCCACATATTCCTACCCAATACTAA
>CATIWK010082330.1:0-16655 GCA_949634005.1 Mallotus japonicus
AAAATAAAAAAGGAAAGGAAAAAATATAAAAAGAGGAAAGGAAAAAATAATGGGAGAATGGAAAAAAAATAAGGAGAAAATAAAAATAAAAAAAAGAAAAAAGGGGAAAATGAAAAAGGAGGGAGAAATAAGGAGAAAATAAAATAAATAAAGAAAAATATCAATGAGAAAATATAAATAAAAAATGAAAGAAAAAAAAAGTGGAAAGGAAAAAATAATAGGAGGAGAGAAAAATAAGAAAAAAAATATAAATAATGAGGTTATTTTAGTCATTTTAGAGATGTAGCTTTAAAAATTGTGGAATTCATTTGCAAATTCCAACTATTTCATTAGAATTTCATCTTATCATGATGAATTCCACAAATTTAAAAATATGGAATTGCAAATGAATTCTATAAGTTATTCATTTAAACCAAACACGCAATATTTGGAATTGCAAATGAATTCTACAAAATTTTGTGGAATTCATTTATATCAAACACACTCTTATAAAAATATTTTTATTTTTATAAAACAATATATTAATAAATATATATTGATAATCTCAAAAATATCGAAAAATTAATAAAAATATCAAATAATAAAAATTAAAAATTATTAATCTCTTCATATTTCTTTTATAACTTAAAATAAAAATTCTTTAATAAACAAGTGAATTTATCATAAAATAAACTCATGAAAAAATATAACTAGTTATCTTATAGTTTCATTCATTTTCAGTTAGATTCCGTTTGTTTGTGGAAAATATTTTATCTAAAAAATATTTTTTTCCAAAGAAAATAATTTTCGATGTTTGGATGCAACATTAAAATACAATAAATGAGAAGAGAATGCATTGAAAAATAAAAGAGAAGGCAATAAATGAGGAGATAAGACATTGAAAAATAAAAGAGAAGACAATAAATGAGGAGATAAGACATTGAAAAATATATTGAAAAATGATTTTCCATTCTCATTTTCCCATTATTTTGAAGTTATTTTTCTTTGAATTATTTTATTTGGTAATCCAAACACTGAAAAATAAGAAAAAATATTTTTCGCAAACAAACAGAACCTTAGAGGCTAAAATTTCTAACCAGTATGAAATTTTAATTTTACCCATGCCATGTCATCATTTTTAACAGTGTTAGTATCAATTGCCTCTAATTGCTAACGAATTGAATTATATACTAGCTCTTGGTTGCAAAAAATACGACACGCCTCTAAGTAAAAATGAGTAAAATCACAGAGTATCTATTTATGCTTTTCTATTTTTTTTAACTCTATTTGTGGTTGTTGTTGGTTTTTTATTTTCCTGGTTGTTGTTTAGTTGTTGTCTGGTTGTTTTTCATGTTTTATGCTTGTTTTAATTATAATTAATTCATATAAATGTAAATTCTATAAGTATAAATTATTAATTTATTAACAATAATTTTTTTAAAAAAAATTTCAAATTATTATTTATTAAGTATTAAATTATTATTAAAAATTAAACCATTAATTACTAGACTATTAAATATTAATAATAATTTGATATCTAACTGTTGTGAGGTTGTTGTTGGGTTGTTATTGTGGTTTTTTTTTTTCTCGTTGTTGTCAGGTTTCCATGTTTTATACTTGTTTTAAGTTTTGTTTAACTCCACTTTTGGTTGTTGTCATGTTGTTGTTGGATTGGTGTTGATTTTTTTGGTGGTTGGTTGGTTATTGTCTGTGTTTTATGTCTATTTTAAATATAATTAATTTTATAAATATAAATTTATTAATTTATTGAATATAAATTATATAGATTTAAGTTTATTTATTAATTTATATAAATATAAATTTATTTATACTAGCCAATCCTTTTTGGATTTGGGTTTGTTTAGATTGTTAGGGCAGCTTATCGGCTGTAAGTCCATAAAAAATTAGTTAGTATTAGAGTTGGAGTCAGATTTTAAGTTTAAAGTTTGACATTAGGTAAAATTCAATATATATATATATATATATATATATATATATAGATATTCTAGTTAAAGAAGAAATAAAGAGATACACATCTTTTCACTAAAAATCATATTTCATTTCCTTCCCTGCGATTAATTTCCCTGTTTGAAGCAAAACTCTTTTTGAATTCATTTCCAGTAAATTAGAAGGGTTAAGAGTTTCTCCTAATCCTGTTATCACCCTATACTAATGATGAAACACTTTTTCTTTATTTTGATTCCTTGTGATTGGCTCACATAACTCATTTTTAAAAATCTAAAGATATTTGCTAGAAATATTTTTTGGTAAACATCTTTTTGGCACGCCTAGTGGGACCTTGTATGCTGGTGCAAACAAGAAGTCAAAAGCAAAGAGAGATGACTAGTAGATTTACTGATAAAACTTCTTCTTCTTCCAACCAAAAGGGTGACAGAACCTCTTCTCCTTCCCCACATGATGTGAGGCTTGATGATCCCGTTGATATGGAGGAATACAACAGAAACCTCCCACCTCGTTGGCTATCAATGTTAAGCCATAAGGATGTGAAGTCCCTATGTAATGAAGTGGCGAGGGAGAATTGTAAGATATTTAATGACCTAATTAAGCCAGATTTTCACTACATTAAGGCCAATTTTAGAGCCGAATGAATCACTCTACAGGGAGTCCAAGAGGTAATTAAATGATATTTCTAGAGGGATCAACCATTTGGCATTTGTCCTAGAGGAAAGATAAAGTATTGAGGCGCATAGGTAAAACTATGAGTCTCAAAAGGGAGCAGTATGGCAATTTTCAGATCTTAAGGAGACATGAGGAAGTTAAGTCTTCACCAGCCTCGAGGTCGACAGCCACATGTTAATCAACCATTAAGGCCAGGTATGATATTCACTTATGATCAAATTGGTTGGATAATTGAATTAGGATCTGGTAATGATGCTGAATGTTCTAGTTATGGGAATGTTAACCTTCCCCATACAGATATGACTATTGGCCTCTTAAGATCGATCAGTCTTTGTTAAAAGATACATTGGACAAAATGGGCATTGATTTCACACCTTTGGCTAGGCCGATGTATACTAAGCCTTACCTTGATTGGGTGGATAAAATTTTTCCATATTTAAGGGGTTATAAAGTCCTAAAATTTGTGCTCTTTTCTAGTGAAGAGGCTAACCAATCTACCATAAAGCATGTAGTTTAATTTTATGTTTAGTGTGGAGAGGTTGCAACTAATGATTTTTGGAGATTGAGAATTTTTAAGAATTCTTTGACTAAATCGGCCTTTACCTGATACTCTCATCTTCCTTTTAATTCCTTAAATTCCAAGAAGGAGTTAGAGGAAAAATTCCATTCAAAGTTTTATCGGCCTACTCCACATATTACATTGGCCGATCTTGCTTGATCTTATCAGCTTCTTAGAGAGTTTGTGGAAGAGTTTATCATGAGGTTCAGGAAGCTGAAAACTTAATGTCATACGGCCATATCTGAGGCCGAATGTGTTCTTATATTGATCAAGGGTTTAAACTACTCTATGAGGGAACATTTTGAAGGTCGTTATTTTTTAGATCTTTATGAGTTGGCAACTTGGGCCTTTAGGTATGAGTGGTTATTGAGAGAGAAGGATCAAAGAAAGGCTTCATCTCAGGGACTTACTATAATACCTTTGAAGTTTCACATCTCGAAGAAGATTCTGCTTCTGATTTTAAAGGGGAAAATGTATGTGTGGCTGAGTATATAGGCTCAAAGCCTAATGAGTGTGAAGCTTTAAAAAGGCCGAATTCTAATAAAGAGAAGAACCCTCCAAAAGGAAATCAAATTGCCAACGAGAATTTTTTGTTTTATCTTACCAAGGCCAATGAAATCTTTGATTATTTACTCAAAGACGGCCAAATCAAATTGTCCAATGGTTGTGTAATCCCACTAATAGAAAATCGGGCCAAAAAAGAGTATTGTAAATGGTATAATTCCTGGAAACGTTCAATAAAAAATTGTGTGGTGTTCAGGAATATCATTCAGAGGGTGATTGATGAAGGAAAACTATTATTCCCATATAAGGGAAAATATGTTACTATTAAGTCAACAAGCCTTATTTTTCTGTTAAAATGGTATACCCAAAGTCAAAGTGTTGGGTAAGGGTATACATCATCCATTTTCTCCTAATTGTCTAAAGCTCAAGATTAAAATATCTTCTCATTTGATGAAAAAGATAGGCCGAAAAGAGAGAGGAGTCAAAATGGTTAGAGAAGAGAAAATCAACTGCCCTTTGTGCCATACTAAATTTCAGTATGTTAAGGAGGAAGCACCTCATATCGATCTCGAAGGAGGGGCTCCCAATTTAAACTCCAACCTAATGCAAAAGCCCGCTAGAAAAAGTCAAATGAATATTGGCAAAGGTATAACCTTAGGCCAAAGGTGTTTCAAAGACTATGGTATCTTAATGATGATGGCAAAGTTTAGATGACCAAGGCTCAAAAAGGGAGGATGCAATAGAGACGACAGGCTGCTAGAGAACATGCAAGGGAGTTGGCACATTTAAAGCTGAACAAAGGTAGACCATATCCTAAGGATGAAGCTAGTTCATCTAAATAAGAATATTAATCTCTAAGGTAATTATCAAATAAGATGTATGGTGAAAGTACATTTCATAAAAGGCCTTTTTCTAATTTCCAACTCCATTAGAAGACTAAGGGGAAAGGCTAAAAATAGTGGATTTGGTCAATCCATAACCAAAATATCAATCTGGTGATGTTATCAAATAACTTCAGGTTAAAACTAGGCCAAAAGTCTACCTTTGATGGTGATGTAATTCATCCGAATGAGGCTGACTTTAATGAAAGACTGGGGGCATCTTTAACTATACCTCAACCAGATAAGTTAATGACCAAACACATTCAGCCCTTGTATATTAACACCAATATTAACAGTGTTGAAATGAAAAGGGTGTTGGTTGATTATGGCGATAGTGTGAATATCATGCCCTTGACCATACTTAAATTTGTTGGACTGGATATCAAAATCTAAGAGAAGACTGGTGTGTTCATAACAGATTTTGTTGGATATGATCGGTTTGCTGAAGGATTCATTATGGTCAATATCAAGGTAGGCAGACAAGAGCTACCTGAAGGGTTTTTTGTCCTTGATGTCAATACTAGTTTTACTTATGTTTTTGAAGCTATGTCACCATCTGGCTTACGTGGTGATGTCATGTCATCCATCTGGCTTACGTCTTCTTGTCCATGTCAGCATCTCTGCTTACTTGGCAATGCCAGGTGTAACTTTGGTTGCTCAAAACGGTGCTCATCAATGGGCGTAATATAATAAACGACCGTTGTTAAAATTAATGTCGTTTTCTTCTATTAATTTCGCTTTCGAAAATGTCGTTTTTACGTCGAATTAAAACCAATGCCGTTTGCTGCAATCTGTTTCTCTTTTACTTTTACCCGCTCTCCCTGACCCTCCTCTAGCATCCAAGTTCTCTCCCCAGTTAACCCTCTCAAAGAAATAAACTTTTCACCATTTCTGGGCTTTATTTTGCTGTTTTTGACTTATCGCTTTTGTGGGTATTGTACAAGAACAGTTGTTTCTAGTGGCAGATATTTAATTTGTGAAGCTAAAAAGGTTTTTTACTTTCCTTTTTTTCTTTTTTTGAGGTCCTATACTGGATTATGCAACTGGGTTTTGCTCTTGGCACTGGTTGATTGTTGTTTTAAAGTGTGTGTCATGTCACTTGTTTACTACTCTGCTTTTAGTCCAGTTATGGGGGAATTATTGGGGAATTCAGTTCCAATTAATTTGAAATGGAATGGTTTAGCTTACCAAAATAGTTTTTGTATGCCAATTAATTGTCATTGGAGGAGTTTTCATTGCAGTTTACAGCATAATTTACATACTAGAATGAATAGAAGTTTTGTGGGATTATGGGAGCTCAACAGGGTTTCCATGCCCATGAAGGAGTATGCATATTCTGGATGTATACAGCTTAGGTTATACCGATTGAGTTCTATATATGGGACTACGAGAATGGAAAATTTGGTTTCTAGCAATGAATCTGGGTTGGTTTCAGAAGAAAATGAAGAGAAAGAGGTCATTGATAGAGGAAAAACTGAAGTTGAAATGGATTCTTTTGAACAATATTTGCCTCCTTGGGGAAATTCGACGGTTCAGCAAGAACCAGATGTGGATACTGGATGCATTGTCCAACCTTCAGAGATTTCAAGAAATATAGACACTGTTAATGAAAGTAGAATACATCTTTTAGAAGAAATGGATGAAGAAGTGTTATCAAGAAGGATATTGATGCTTAGCAGATCCAACAAGGTTAGAAGTGCGCTAGAATTATTTAGGTCCATGGAGATCTCAGGTCTGAGACCTGATAGTCATGCTAGCAATTCTCTTATTTCTTGCCTCATAAGAAACAAACTACTTGACCATGGATTGAGAGTCTTTGAGTTCATGAAGAAAAATGAAATTTCAACAGGTCATACATATACCTTAATACTAAAAGCAGTAGCAGATATGCAGGGTTTTGAATCATCTTTGAATATGTTTGCAGAATTAGGAGGGTTTTCCAAAGAGGAGAATGATTTTGATGTCATTGTTTATAATACAATGATATCTGTTTGTGGAAGAGTCAACAATTGGGTTGACGCCAAAAGAATATGGAGAAGTATGAAAGAAAATGATCATAATGGAACAGAAATTACTTACTCACTGTTGGTTAGCATATTCGTGCGTTGTGGCCAGAATGAGCTAGCACTTGATGCTTACAATGAAATGGATCAAAATGGAATTAAACCAAGAGATGATACATTGCAGGCTGTAATTGGAGCATTTACGAAGGAGGAGAAGTGGGATTTGGCTTTAAATGTTTTCCAAAATATGTTGAATCGCGGGCTGAAACCAAATCTTATTGCATGCAACGCATTGATAAATTCGCTTGGAAAAGCTGGAGAACACAAACTAGCATTCAGGGTATTTGAAAAAGTAAAATCTTTGGGTCACACACCAGATGCATACACATGGAACGCACTGCTAAATGGTCTGTATAGGGCAAATGAATTTGCCTATGCTCTTCAGCTCTTTGAGAGCATTAAAAGAGAGCAGAACTCTCAAATCAATGAACATCTATACAACACTGCCTTAATGTCATGCCAGAAGCTTGGATTATGGGATAAATCTCTTCAACTGTTATGGCAGTTGGAAGCTTCTGGACTTCCGGTCTCAACCACATCTTACAATCTTGTTATTGGTGCTTGTGAGATTGCAAGAACGCCGAAAGTTGCATTACAAGTCTATGAGCACATGATCCACCAGAGGTGCACTCCAGATACATTTACCTATTTGTCACTGATAAGAAGTTGCATCTGGGCATCTCTTTGGGATGAAGTGGAAGAAATTCTAAAGGCAAGTTCAGTTTTTATCATTCTGTGCAACACTGCTCTAAATTAAGTCTATTTTGCCTTAAATAATCTCATGCTAAGACCAATGTGGCATGTGATTGTCCACCTTCCATGCTTATGCTTTTCCAGTGTTCACTCTATATCAACTTTATTACATCTTTTGAACTTCAGGTAATGAACATGATTGAAGATAATTGAGTATCCTAACTGTCTTCAGCAAAATGTATATGATCAAAAGCCTTGACCTTTTAGTGCATCAAATCCTTGAATCAATAGGCAGGCTTTCTAGATGAGAAGAAATTAATGCATTGCAAGCTTACTACTTTCTTCCTTTCTCCCAATCCCTTCCCTGTTGGCATGCGTGCACACTTCAGAGTAAATAGAGTGTTTGGATGGGCTGTGTATTAATAGAAGTCAAGCTAAATTTCGTTTGGACACTTGGGTCCTTGTAACTTGTCTATCTAATTAATTTGTAGACTTTGCAATTGTTTGCTTGAACCTTCTGTTCTTGTTGAAGAACCTTCAATTATTTAATGGCGTTTGCTTTCCAAAATTCTGAAATCTTTGCATTTTCTTTTTCTTTGTTTGTCTTCAGAAAGTTGCACCAGATGTCTCTCTTTACAATGCTGTCATTCATGGAATGTGTCTAAGAGGCAAATTTGAATCTGCAAAGAAGTTGTATATGAAGATGCGGAGGAGTGGTCTTAAACCTGATGGCAAGACAAGAGCATTGATGCTTCAGAACCTGAAAAAGGTTAAGGGGAGAAAATAGTTGTTTCGCCTTGAAATGTAAATATGTTAGCAAATATCTCCAAGTTTATGTGACAGGCATTAGGGGAAAAAACACAAGATGACTGAAAAATGTAAGCTGACTGGCACCAGTGTTAGATTTGTACAAATTCAGTGGCAATCAAAAGTGGAATTGCATAATTTGAGTGCTTGATTGCACAATGATATAGGAACATAAACTGTTCGTATACCTTTACTTGTATGTAATTAAGTTATCCCACAACTTGTTCTTGTACTCTCACTGCTGTTAGAGGCTTTTTCTTTGCTCAGAAAACAAATCAAGCAACCTCCCAAGTGTCTTCTTTCCAAGTTTTTCTTGGTTGTGTATCCTTAAACCTGGTTACACTTTGATCAGGGGCACGATTCAGTTTTAGGTTCATTTATCCTCGACATGTAGCATTTGTAACAACTGAACAATTTTTGGGAGGGGATAACTAGTTGAGCACTTGGAGCGTTAGTTCCCCTATCGCAAGCATATTATCAGCTCAATAGAAACTACCTATCTGCGTAGGAGAGGTTGATTGTTCCAGGTCAGGAATACACTAACTTGACCGGCATTAATAGCTGATTCTATGGTCTGCTGGATGCAGAACTCCAGTTACCAATTTTTCATTGCCAGTCTCACATGTCTAGCTTCCTCGGAGCAACTTTAAGTGTTCATATGTCCGAAACACTTTAGAAAGAATCACAACTGAAACTTGAGACTAATCAAACAATACAACAAAAGCATATACCTACATTTTTCCAGATAATATGGATCCTATTGCTACACATACATAATTCTTGGTTTTTTCACCGGTTAACTTTCATTGTTAGATAGAACTAACTTTTTTTTTCACATGCTGGAAGTATTTGTATGGCAGTTTCTCTTCTTTTTCTTGCATGGGTAACAGATGAGAAGCCTGCTAGGGGTAAACGAAAATGTTAGGAAGCCAAGAAGTCAATGAAATGCTTCAACAATGGCTATATATTTTCTGTAAGCAAAACGTAGTACAAAATGAGTTCTTCATTTACTATATGCCTTGGATCTTCTTCAGATAATTTTTAAAACATTTTATATTCTGGAGAATCTATAACACATTCAAAGAGTTTGTGAAAGAGCTTTGTTTTCCGCCGTTGCACTATCTGCATTGCTTTTAATCCGCTTGAAAACCAGCTTTTGCTGGGGAAGCTGCCCATTGGAAAATGCTGTAACCTCGGTGTCTACTGACACACAGTCTTCATCCTTAAACTCTCCTCTTAATATACCCTTGGCAAGTTCATTTTCAACATACTGTTGAATCACACGCTTGACTGGCCTTGCTCCATAGTTGGGATCATACCCAAGACTCCCCAAAAGTTCCACAGCTGCCTCAGTCACCTGTAGTTTCATCTTTCGATCTGCAACCCTCCGTTGAACTCTTTCCAACTGTAACGGACACATAAAATTATGCAACGTTCAGGAAAATATGAAATTAGAAAATCATCTCCACATACTATGTAATATATTGCAGAAGCATACGATGAGATAAACCCCAAAATCCAAATTCAAACAATACGTAATAATTTCAGAGCAAAATCAGCTGTTAAAGATCCAATAAACCTCATTGGTATACCAACAGATGCATAATTACACAATCCTAAAGCATCCTAATCCATCAGGATTAGGATATGAATAGTCAAGAGTCAATAAGATTCGACATAAATCAAATTTCTAAAATGATTTTACAAATATTCAATTGGTCAGTCGAAGTTTAAATGCTCTACTGATATTTTATCTCCAGCTTTTCTAAGCAACATAAAAGGAAGTTGACGAATAAAAATGGCTCATGCTATGTCATGTTTGGAGTAAAGTAATTTTACCTGTAATTTGACAATGCTTTTTATCTGTTCCCGATCCAGAGGCTGGAAAACTATGTACTCGTCAACCCTGTTCATAAACTCAGGCCGAAAGACTGATCTTGCAGCTTCCATCACCCTCTGCTTGATAGTCTCATAAGCAACCTCCTTGGGCAGGTCATCATCTGTGTCAAGTATATATTGTGAACCCACATTGGAAGTCATAATGATGACAGTGTTAGTGAAACTAACAGTACGACCCTGCGAATCAGTCACTCTCCCATCATCTAATATCTGAAGGAATACATTAAACACATCAGCATGGGCCTTTTCTATTTCATCAAAAAGAATAACCGCGTATGGCCTCCTTCTAACTGTCTCTGTCAACTGCCCCCCTTCCTCGTACCCTACATAACCAGGGGGTGCACCAATCAACCGTGAAACTGCATGCTTTTCCATGTATTCACTCATGTCAATTCGTACAAGGGCTTCTTCAGTATTGAACATATAAGAAGCTAGAGCTTTAGCTAACTCTGTTTTTCCAACGCCAGTCGGACCCATGAACATGAAGCTAGCAATTGGACGCCGAGGATCTGACAAACCAGCACGAGATCTCTGAATTGCCTCAGCAACTGCTCTCACGGCAGGATCCTGACCTATCACACGTTTATGCAGCTCTTCCTCCAAATGTAAAAGCTTTTCTCTTTCTGATTGCTTGAGCTTGGAAAGAGGGATGCCGGTCCACTTGCTGACAACTTCAGCAATATCATCTCCTGTAACCTCTTCTCTCAGCATGGACTTTCCAGAACTCATATACTCATCCAACTCTTTCTCAGCATTTTCAAGCTGTCGTTGCAGAGAGTTCAAGCTGCCATATTTCAGTTCAGCAGCACGATTTAGATCATACTCACGCTCAGCCTGCTGAATCTCAAGATTTACCCTGTCAATCTGCATTAAGTAAAAGAAAATCAGATAATGCTTTTACTTTGCTTTTTTATATGATTTAACATTAACACCCCTTCTTTCAAAACATTTTGGAAAACAGAATACTCATTCCCTCTCAGGGTCCTGTTAAACAATTATTTTGTTTAGACCTTGCTGACTAATATTAGACTAGTTCAAACACAAAGTGAAGATTAAAGACATTTCCAATGAAAATTATTGAAAGATAATAAGAAATATAACAGCAATACCTCTTCCTTAATAGACTGAATGCGTGTCATGACTGTCTTCTCATGCTCCCATTGCTCTGTCAGATCAGCCTGTTTCTTCTTCAATAGAGACAACTCAGCCTCAAGACGGCTCAACCTATCTTTTGAAGCTTTATCTGTATCATTTGTCAGAGACAACTTCTCCATCTCCAGTTTTATTACTGCACGATCAATCTCGTCAAGGGCAGTAGGTTTTGAAGTAATCTCCATTTTCAGTTTCGCAGCTGCTTCATCAACCAGATCAATAGCTGCAATTTGAAAAGTGCATGAGCAATCCATGGAGCTTATATATGCTTAAAATGAATTTTGCACACTTCAGATTGCAGAATAAAAGAGGGAAACAAAAAAATTTCATCTTCAAGCTAGGATAGTCTTCGTGAAACTCAGAAAGAAAACAAACAAAACGAAACCTTTGCAACATCCACCTCAATCCCAGGGATAACAATTGAATCTCTTCCCACCACATTTAGCTTTTACTGATTTGACACTCTGAGTTAGCTATTTAATGCAATTACAGTTTCAAGAGGATCAGAAAGTGGAATAGAATTTGCTATTGCTAACTGATCATAAATTATAGCAATTCAAAACTGACCATCCTTAGAAAAACTTTAATGAAACAGAGTCACTAAACATCAGGCTGTAACATGTCTGCATGCATTAGTTTTACCTTTGTCAGGCAAAAATCTTCCACTTATGTAACGGTCAGATAGAATTGCAGCTTCCACAAGAGCACTGTCAGAAATACGAACCCCATGATGCAGCTCATATCTTTCACGCAATCCCCTAAGTATGGAAATTGTGTTTTCAACTGAAGGCTGATCAACATAAACTTGCTGGAAACGACGCTCCAAAGCTGGATCCTTCTCTATATATTTTCGATATTCATCCAGTGTTGTTGCACCAATGCACCGCAGCTCTCCTCGACCAAGCATAGGCTTCAAGAGATTACCCGCATCCATAGCACCATTTGTAGCACCTGACAATAGTCATTAATGAGTATCCATATTTTTACCAATATTTCTAAAAAGTTTATCTTCCTATACAAGGGTCAGCTAGTATCATACTGTCATGCTGCCAGCCTTTAGATTTTTAATGAATGTCAAAGTGATGGAAGTTTTCATCAAAAGATATTTATATTACCTGCCCCAACAACAGTGTGGATCTCATCAATGAAAAGGATAATCTGACCATCTGACTCTGTGACTTCCCTAAGTACAGCCTTCAGTCTATCTTCAAATTCTCCTCGATATTTTGCCCCAGCAATGAGTGCACCCATGTCAAGAGATATTAGCTACAATATGAAAGAACATGTAAGCACCAGATACACTAGACAAGATACTTACAGAGGATGTCGCAATATGCCTGATCTCACAGTAATGACCCCACTTTCTCAGAGGAAGAGAAAAAAGGGAAGGAAGGGGGAGAGTGAAACATAATTAAACTGGAACATTAAGCACACACCTTCCTGTTCATCAAAGCTTGAGGTACATCCCCTTGCACAATTCTCTGGGCAAGCCTGTCAAATAGGCAGAGGGCAGAGTCAATTAATATACAGATGAAAGGAGGAAACCATGAAGGCAAAAATTCTATTGCAGCTTGAACTTAAACTAGATCACAATAACTCAACAATTCTCTACAGATTTTCCAGCCAGATCCAGAACCTCAGCCCAAGTCCATAACAAGTGAGCATGATCAGGACTTGGCACATGCTCAATGTATTGATATCAACATCTTTCTTATAGACAATGTTCACACAACCATAGGAACGTTATTTTGAATTTCAAAGTTGAAAAACCAGTAAAAAGTATAGGGAGTAGCCAGCTAGATCATAGACAAAATAAACCATACACTGGTCAGGAACCGCATTTTTCTGGATCCTTTAACCATAATAAATTTCCCACTAAGCACATACAAACTTGTACTTAGTGCTTACCCTTCCGAAATTGCAGTTTTCCCAACACCTGGTTCACCAATCAGCACAGGATTGTTCTTTGTTCTCCTAGAGAGAATCTGGATACATCTACGTATTTCATCATCCCTTCCAATCACTGGGTCAAGTTTTCCTTCTCTCGCCATGGCTGTCAAATCTTTACCATATTTCTCCAGTGCTTCATATTTTCCTTCTGGGTCTGTAACAACCAACAGGTAAAGCCATGCGAAAATATTTGTCACATGTAGTAAAATGAATAATAGAGATAACAGAAACCAAATTTTATAAGTAAACATCAGCATTTCATGAACAAAAAGAGATGAAAATGTTTTCCCACAGCATTACAGTAAATGGATGGTTCAAGTTTGATAATTAAAGTTTGAACCACAATATAGTTCAAATCTAAAAATAGTTAAGCTTGAATTTCCTGGTACACGAGCAACCAAAATTTTGATCTGACTAAATAGGTGCAATGCAGGACAGATGAAAACAAAAGGAATAGTGAGCAACTCTAGCATACATGCAGCACAAACATATATAGATGCATGCATGCTTCCACACATGAACATATAGAGCTCAAGGAAATATTTTCTCACCCTGGTCAATTACAGATTGGCGTCCCCTTATTGATTCAATGGCGGATTTCAATGTCTGCAGAGATATCTGAAAATCCTTAAACAACTGCTTCCCAAATCTTTGATCCTGAGAGAAACCAAGAACCAAGTGCTCAACAGAAACAAATGAATCTCCATAATCTTTCTTATAATCCCTGGCTCGCTGAATCAAAGCCTCCAAATCACGTCCTAGCATTGAACCAGAAGATTCACCAAGAACCTAATGTAATTGGATAGTCGAACCAATCAGAATATTATTAAAAAAATTAAAAATATATATATATATTTACATGCAATGATGAAGACTTAAAAATCACAAGTTTATCTAACTAATGAACAAACTACATGTTGGAATATCTCATATGTTTTATATCACTAAGAGTATGTTCGGAGAGTCTAAAGTATCAACTATTTAGCTAATTATATTTGGAAAGCTGCAGTTGCTACAATTAGCCATTCTGAAAGAAATGAACTCATGCCAAAAATAAACTGATTTTGCAATTAACTTGAATTGAATTCTTACACATTGTTTATCCAAACGAGGCCTGAGTTATACCATGCTCATCCCAAAGCAACAAAGAACTATGCCCAACTACACATGTAATGTCATTTAGACATTGCATGCATAGTTAATAAATTGAATGCATGCCGAGTACTTCATGTATTGAAATATGTAGTTATGCCAAAAGCACCTGAAATTAGAAACCCAGATTGAAAACCCAACATAAAGAAATTACCTTCGGTTGCCTTTGAATATACTTATCAGTAGCCTCTAAAAGCCTAGTATTATCAACTCCAACTTTCGAAAAGATCCTTCTAGCAAGCCCATTTTTTTGCTCCAATAATGCTTTCATCAAATGCTCAGTCTCTACTATCTGATGCTTGTGCTCTTTAGCCACATCAGGAGATGAAACAATTGCTTGCCATGCCATCTCAGTAAACTCCTGTTGAGTGATCTGTTCAAACAACAAAAATTAAATCTTTATCAAAGAAATGAAAAATTTAACAAAAACCCAAATCAGTATAACAGAAAAGAAGATTACTTTACCCTTCCATTAGAAGAACTATCACATCTAACGACGAAAGATCTTCGAGTAGTGGTGAAAATCCTCTGGTAATTAAAAGAACGATTCCTTTGTTTTTTCTTCAATTGAAACGAGTTTAAAGAACTGGGTCTTGAAGGGAAGTTTAAAGATTGAGCAAACAATGCGTTTCTGATACTTCTACTTTGATGTGGTGGGCAAATGCTTACTCCATTAAAAGACGCAGTGGCTGTTGCTGCCGCCATTGCTGGAGCGGAAGTGAAAGGGTGGAGCTGAATTTATTCGAAGGAATGGAGATTGAGTGGGTACGAAGCAATTGAAATGAACGTAATAAAGAAGGGAATTGTGATTCGTTTACTTTCTTTTTGGTTCTAAAGGAGAAGTGGGCGGAGTGTTTGCTATAATAAGAGAAGGAGAAGTGATGTTCTGGAGAGTGTTCAGGAAAGCTCGAGAATTTTTATTTGGATGTACAGAGAAGGGTGAGTTTTTGTTTTGTGTTTTTGCTACAGTGGGTGCACACGTGGCTGATTATGAGTATGGAACTATGGATCATGATAGGGAAAGGGCAGAGAATGGAGATGATAGACAATTTTATAAGTATTAGTTTCTTTTTTGTCATTTTCCTAAAATTAGTGGATGAAAAAAAAATTAAAAAACTAACCACAACTGACACAGATACCCCCACCACTTGGTTCAAGTGGTTAAGGGGGATATCTATGATCCTTAAAGTTACGGGTTCAAGTCTTAGGGATAGTGAAATATTAAGCTACCCGTCTAAGACTGATTAGTTTCAGCTACGGGGTCGGCTCTGTTTAGAGGTTGAAGGTTCAGATCCCCTCCCCCTTCCACCTCCCCAACAAAAAAAAAAAAAAAAAAGAAACTGACAGATTATTTTCGTATAAGTGACTATTTAAATTCAAGTTGTTATGTGGTACAATCGCATTATATTAGTTGTCTTATTCATATCAAATCAAATTAGTTAAAGTCAAAAAATTCTAAATACTGATAATTTAAATTAAAAATTAATTATTTTTTTCTAATGTAATTTTTGAAATTTTTTATTTTTTTATTTGATATTTACTATCCAGTAATCACATAGATTTTTATTATTTCAAAATTTAAAATAAAGTGAACTCTATAAAAGTACATATCTCTCCTAATAAATATTTTTCTATACATAAAATTAGAACTTGAAATTTTATTTTAAAAAATTATGAGATTTTATGTCTAAATTCTGTTTAAGAATTAGATTTTATTCTTTATTTTTTTAAAAAAATATTATCATGGTGTAGTTTGAGTATATTTAAGTCATCTGGCTTTTTCTTTAATTTGAAAAATTGCTTATGAAAGACCTAAAATGATAAGAAATTTATTGATAAAGGACTAAAAATGCACATAAGTTGAATACACCAATTATTTGGGCTGGATTTGAGTTTCAAATCTCACCTTAAAGCTCTAATTTGGCCAAAAACTGCCAACTTTTTTTTTTAATCCAACCTAGTTTTTTTTTTTTTGAACTACTGTAGGCGGCGGGGTTTAGCGCGCGCTCAAGTGTTGGCGATTACGGCACTGTGTCAGGCCTTCGGCCTACATGAGAGATACGATATAGGTCTAAAAAGTCTACTTGGAGATGGAGTAGCCACCCGGGTGAAATCCGGGACACACTTATACGGCAACTGGATTCCACGGAAGTTCTCAGAAGCCGTCATCAGAGAACGGGTTCGGAAACTGGGTATGGACGTTTGAATATCCACCTGACCTTACGATCGGCCTCTGTTTATGTTTCGTGATTTATTACCCTTAATTATTCAATTATTTCCTTATTAACATGCAAATAGTAATTGCCTTCAATTAATTGTCAAGTTTTACACTTAAGTTCAAGTTTGCACATTAATCCCCGTTTCATGCAATTAGCC
>CATIWK010082359.1:0-18196 GCA_949634005.1 Mallotus japonicus
ATCTGAATATGATAATTTGAGTAAGTATTTTATTCATTAGTTTAAATTTTTAAATTTACACAATAATTTTTAAACCTACACAATAATTGATAAATAAAATTTTTTTATTCAACTATTAAAATTAAATTTTAGGTCAATTATAGATTCACTATTTATGTTAACGAATAAATTTGGTCATTTTTTTTGAAATTCATATCACTTCATTTTAAAAATTTAAGAAATTTTTTTTAATAATTTAAGAAAAATGTAAAAAAAATATTTTATAGGTTGAAAAACTTTTAAAATTTAATAATTAGGTTATATATATATTTCTAAAAAAAATTATCAAGTTAATTTGTTAGTATCCATTAAAATTAGGTTTTTATTTTTTTATAAGACTTAATTGTACTAAAAAAACGTTATAGGATTTGATTGTAATCAGTAAAGTTCCAATATACTCTACTTTTCAAACGTGGAGTTCCGATTGGAAAAAAAAAAATTGACCTGCCAAAGTGCTCTTAGGGCACAAAACCAGGGTGCAAATTGGACCTTTTCCCTTAAAATAATTTTCACACTCAAGCACCACTTTTCTAATTCTGGCAAAGGCAAACAGTGGACACCAAGCAATATCATAGAGAAGAAGTGCCGTATAACCAATGCATTGATTGATCAACATACCTCTCCACTGTCAACATTAAGAAAAGCATCAATTCGTGAAAATCCTTCTAATTGCAGAGTGTTTGCTATCAGTTCAATACGCTGTTTACATCGGTCCAAAGCCTCGTTACTGATTCAAGAAGAGCACATTCATTAAATCAAATTACAGACCAAGAAAGAATGAAAAGAGAGAGTATTTGATCCATGAACTCAAGCCATATCAGACATAATAATCAGTTCATTTTCTTGGCTCAGTAATTTGCTTCCCAAAAGTAACGAATCTTTATTATAAAATAACATGTCAAAGAATAAGCGTCCGATATTTATACTAAATCTAAAAGGCAAGGAGTAAATAAGTTCTAGTATTTTCCTTGAAATAAATTTACAAATGATATATATATTTAAGTTGTTCGCGATGAATATCCAACAAACAGAGGCAGGTTAAGAATCATTTTCAACAAAACTTCAAGGAATGGAAAAGTTTAATAGTTCAATCTTCATGTCTAATAAGGAAGCCACAATAGTATTCGGACTGAATAATAGTGCATTTATTAAAATTTGTCAATTATTAAGCAATATAGCATCTTTTCTAAAAGACCATTCAATCATGATTGCTTTAAAAGATACAAAAGAAGAATGTAGGAATGCTGTTTTAAAAGGAAAAAGATATCGGGACCATCAATGCACATAAGCAATCACAAGAAGGTTGTCAATTTTTGTAATTAAGTTTCTAAGACAAACCTAACAATTGATGCTGGTGGAGGAGTAAGATTTATGCCAGTTCCACCTGTTGAAGAATATCCACATTAAGACAGCAGGAAAAAAAAGGAATATCTTCATAAATATTACGATGTAACTAAATCTTGACATTTAAGCACTATAAAGCTTCAGCTGTAGTAACGTCATATCATCTACATGATTTATCAACAAATTACAAGCAACCCATTATGTCATGCTAGCCATTCAACATTCTAATGATCATAGGCAGCATGTGAAAATATATAATGACAAATGAAATTCCACATCGATTTAGGGATAAATTGCAGCATGATAAGACATACCTTGAAATTTCTCTTCAAGTGATAAAATGTCACCAGTTTCTTTGACTGTAATACTGGGACTTAGCGAATGCATGGATCCACGTTTTCCTATGACACCAACTGTTATTTCAACCCATCGACTATGTCCTTTCCACAAGAGGCGATGTCCATTTCCACCCATAGATTTCGATGAAACAACAATCTCATCTGTCTCAATGAAAGGTTCAAAGATCAAGAGCTCTGGAGGAGGGTTGGGCATCTCAATCATTCCATGAGCCTGAATATTTCTCCAAATAATAGATTAATTTTGTAAGTTAAAACTCCCACATGTCTCATAAATAAAGTGAGAAAAGTTTGGACGTTTAGCTTCTTTTCCAATAAACATAAACTCACGGACAAAGCAGGAAAAAAGTCGCAATTGTTTATAGCAATCAGTGCTGAACAACATGTTCACATCCAGGAATAGGCAGACACAAAATACATTAGTTGCTTTACAAATATATTTATTTCTTTGATGAATGGAAATTGGTTATCATATAATTACTTAGACAGATCTAAAGACCTAACAGCGAACCACTGGCTGTTTTAACTAAAATCTAAGTGATCCATACATCTCCATATGGCTCAAGCAGCAAAATTTTCATTAAGACAGTTATAATGCATCCGCAAACAGGCATCCAATAAACCATGCATGTCTCGCATCAAGTGAACATAATGCTCGCTCACTCTAGTTACAGATGAAATGCAAGCCATTCTCCCTGTTAAGCTGCTATCTTCTTATTATTTATGACTTTTTTGATTGGCATTTGGCAAATAAACAGTGTTCCAAAATCAAGTTCAAAGTTAAAACAAAAAAGTAGCAAATTAATCTTATTTAATTTCAACAATGAAGACCAGTGAAACTGTTACAGTATTACATGCAAATGATTCCTTCAATTGAAGCCAAGATTTGATACCTTTGACAAACTATTAGGTGGAATACGTAGAAGGCAATCCTCCAATGCTTTTACATATACTGCAAGATCCTCTGCACAACTGCATGGACAAATAAATAACACAATATGCTCGAGAGTAATTCACTGAAAAATAATGAAATAGTTCTAGTACAAATGATTTTAGCTTGCACAGACAAAGTCTCTAGGAGTATTTCAGTATTAGTTTTTGGAAGAATTTTGGGCTTTTCTTTAGCATTATCTTTTCCAATTTTGGGGAAACAAATTATTTCAGATTTTGTGTGGCTTCAATAGGATTCATGGTCCTGGTAAGTAATTATCCCTGGAATGCACATGTTTTTTATTCAATATATTTAAGAATGTGAAATAGAGCCTATTTAAGGTGAATTTAATCTGAAATGAAAATTTTGTTCACATTTGAGAGTATAACAAGATTTCATGAACCTAATCAACTGGAAAAAGACCAATTTCAAATTCAAATCTTCCATTGTCAAATCTCTCTGCCCCAGAGAAACATCAGGATTAGAAATAACAAAGGTTATAAACTGACCGTAATCTTGCAACACCGGTTGAGCATCCATCCCTTGCTGGTTTAACACATAAAGTTTCACACTGGAGAGTTGAGGTCAAGTTATGCCAAATCTTGAGAGCAGGCATATTTAGCAAATCCTGTTTTTTGCGCACTTCCTTTTTTATCGTAAGAACTCCCAAATCTGCAAGCTGTTCATTTCTACATGTCATGAGACTGTCACACTAAGAGGAAGGATATTCTAACTGTAACAATAAAAGAAATGTGTGAAATATAGGAAATTTGAAAGCACATATCAAGCAAATTAATATTGTTACCATACATGACTAAGGGCCAGAGACGTAGCAACTTTGTCCATACAGTTCTTTGAAGCCGCTACACCAGGACCTTTGTTTGAAGATTCAAAGAATATTAACAATTAATTCTGGGACAACAAATTTTTAGCATGCCGAGTATATTCAGAATGAACCTGTGTAAGGAACTCCTTCAACCTCCAGCAAAGACTGAAGTGTGCCATCTTCGCCAATGCCCCCATGCACTATAGCAAACATCAGGTAAATTCTATAAAGGTTCATACCAAAAATATGGAAAAAGGAGCTGCTCTAGTCTTAGCCATGCTAAAAAGTTAACAGCTGATAAATTAGAAAGAAGATCCACTAATTAGAAAAATTACTGAAAAGGAAATTTACCAAGTAATTTCTTAATCTTGGCCAACTGTGGTCAAAGGTTAGTTGTAAAATTCGTAGAAAATTTACTGAATGATGAATACATCAGCACACACACTGTTTCTCCATAGCTTTAACTAAGTATATGACATGTGCTATACTTACTGACAACAAGCCCTACTTAAAACAGTCAAATAATTTCCAGTATTTCATAACAAGCACCACAGAAGGGCTACTATCTAGTGCAATTCCAAAAGTCTTACATCTGCAACATCTTAGTGACTGGATTAATGCCTGCAGCTATCCAATTCCAGAAAAACAAGCAAAAAGGTAAGACCACACGAGTTCTCTTCCCATTTCCCTGTATTCTTCTACTTTTTCTCCGACCACATTGGTTTTTGACTAATTTTTTCCCCTCAGTTTCACCTATAACAGACACAATGAATTTCAGCTACCGCCTGATAGTGATAGCTAATACTAACACAAGCAAGTAAGAACTTGCTGCTTGAACTAGCAAGTTTCCGGGCACCATGCTCCAAATAATTGATTTTATTTAATGTTTTTCTTTAGTAATGTCAATTGACAACACCCACTAAAAGATGTAATGTCAATCTGCAAAGCATGAAGATTCTTTTGCATGCCCTATCATGTTCTGCCAAAAAGTTTACCAGCATGAAAAGCCAAGACTGTGTCAATTGACAATACCCACTAAAAGATGACATAACTTTGCAAAGCATGAAAAGTCATTAGCATGCCCCATCATGTTCTGCCAAAAGTTTACCAGCATGAAAAACCAAAATTCTGTGAACATGAAGTTTAGAAGAATATACATATTGACCATGTGCCCTCATTGAGATCTATATTTGATGCTGTTAACACAGCTTCTTTTATCAGATCAACATCCATTCATAAACTCATAGATCCAACACAAAATACTATATCATTGTACTTCGATAATGGGAAAAGAATGCAGATTAACTGCAGTAAAATGCATAGTTAAAAAATAAAACCTGCAATGAAAACTGTTGCTTGAACTTCCTTGGCAAGCTTTATCCACTCCTCCAACGAAAATCTTGTGGGTAATTCGTCAGCAATATCAAATCCTTTAAACCAGCTACGCTTCATCAAACCTTCCATGAGATCATTTGTCACTTGGCTGCGAAAGTGAGATGTCAAAGCAGCTCGAGCTGGTTCAATTGCCTCTATGCAAGCATCAAGAACTTCTTCTGTTGTGTGTCTCAGCACAAGAGAGTAACTGTAATCAACAGGTATATTATTTCTCAGGCTTAATGTACAACAACATAAACAGATACAATAACATAAACAGAAATATAAAATGTATATACTTACGGCAATAACCAAACATCTCGAGAACTAGCATCAGAAGATTGGACATTTGAGGGTGCAAGCAAACAAGGAGTTACATCTAGCTGTATAGAATACATATCAGACACAAGTTTTCAAATGCATGATACGTCTCAAATGGACATATAAAAAAAAAACCAACTGAATTAAAGGAGTAGACTTTGGGTCATAAACATTGTTGTTTTAAAGAAGTAAAAGATAAACATGGCATAGCACATCACAAGGCTAAGCATTTCTATAAAACACACATGCATTTGAGGCCTGAAAATAAGTTTTCTTTTCATAATCCAGTTTCCTTCCCCCCCTCTCCTCCTCTCCTCTTTGATCAATAGAATAATAGTGAAGGAGTTCTTCAAAACACATGGAATTATGAAATTTTAACTCAATTCAGACAGCCAAACCTATATGAACCATAGCCTTTGATTAAAAAGAATTGAATGAAAAATTTAATTGTCTGTAGTCAACATGATGCTTGAGCCATTGTTGCAGTTGTACCATTGTACTCAATCCTTTCCCATGTTGAATACCTAATGCTATGCAATAATAGCATGGAATTTCAAATTCAATATAGAAAAATTTTATGTTTGTTGTTTGTAAAAATTAGATTAAGATTCGTTGTATCTTTAATACACTTATCTTTAGGGGTCACCAACAGCAACATCCAGCTGACACTGCCCAACAAAATGAAAAAATACAAAAGCACATGGCAGATATCTCCTAAACTTACATCATCAAATGCTTGCAAGTTAAGCCAAACATTTGTTCCACTCATAAGAGATACTTGCCGCTCTGAAGTGTCTCCTCCAAATATAACAAAAACTTTATGAGAACCTTCACATTTGCTGAATGACTCAGTAAGCTGTATAGTTTTTGATCTTCTTGGTGCACGATCTGGTATATTATTGTTTGAAGCAAGACTGGGAAACCTCAAGCAAGCTCGGTGGACGATGCTTCGCAGAATATTCGAATGGGAGAATCCAACCTGAATATGAAAAAGAACACAGCAATTCAAATAACAGCTCAGAAACAGATAAAGGATGATTAAAAAAAAAAAAGAAACTAACTATTAAACATATTGGACCTACCAGCATATGTGAGGCATAATCACTGGGAAAAAAGTATGTGAAACATTTATTAACACATGACATAGGATATGGATAGCGAAGATTAAACTATGCATCCATGAACAGCACACCGTGCAAAATAATTATTGCATAATCAGCAAGCCATGGTTGAAAGATTATGCCTATTGATGTTGACAACAAAAGCAAACCTTTGCAGTTGGTCAAGGTCCTCCTAAATTATGCAACCAATATTGAAATGCCAACTAACAATTACAAATCTCATATATTCCTATTTCAGGCTTGACCCTTAGTGATCTATTCTTCTACATCTTACCAAAAAAGAAACATTTAAGTTGCATGCAGCTTGTATCTATAACAATTATGAGCCCCCATAAGTCAGATGTCACAACCACAACTTTCAGTTCAAGCCCATAATACAAACACTAGCAAAAAAAGTACCTTTGAAGCTTGCTGAAACAAAAAGCTGGTCTGCTCCATTCCACTAATCTGACATCAGAACAAAAAATGAATATTAAGTTTATATACTGGATGACCGCCCACATTTATAATGGATGGATGGTAACTTACCAAGTTAATGTCAGTGAACAGTACTGTACCCGAATCAGTTCTTCCAAATTTCTCCTCATAAGAAGAGAAGGCATTATTGGAAGAAGACAAAAACCATCCATCAATCCTAGCAAAATCACGAAGGAGAAGTCGCTGGAATAACAGAGATGCACCTTCTCGAATTTTTTCAATTACATCTACAGGAAAACGAGGTGGAGTATGATAAGCTACCTGTAAAAGAATAGGAAAAAAATCTCAGAATAGAGAAAGTAAATAGAGGCAATACAGAATAGATAATTCTATAGAGCACAAGCTGAAAATTGTGATTGAGATGAACTTGCTCCAATACAGTGCAGCCTACCTGTTGTGTTGGAAGATACTTTCTTCGGAAATTGAAAATTGCATCTTTTTCCCTTACATCAGCACTGCCATGAAATTGGATCTCCACCTGAACATCAACACAATATTACCAGAATGAAATCTTTTGTTAGCATGTATAATTTATTGCTTATATGTCTAGACTTGAAACACTGATGTTAGAGGCTCTCTTCAAAGCTTCAAGGCAACACAACACAAGACCAGCATGTTAGAAGCACTATTTCAAATTTAACCATGCACTCTCTTACATACAACAGATTAACAAATAATATATTTCTAAACTTCACAAAAATACAATCCATAAATAAGTATAATTCAATTCTATCCCTTAACACCTAGGGAGATTTAAATCACTGTTGCATACAGAAAAAAAGGTAGCAATGAAACTATGACGAGGACATAAGCAAATACGAGTGTACCTCCGTTGGCAGTAGAACAACAGGATGACAATCCAAGCCAGATCCTACATCCATTACAATGGCTGTAAACTCGCTTCCTCCCGCAAGAAATATTTCAACAAGAACTTTGTCATCGATCCCCTTTCAAAATTTAAAAGAATACATAACTCATGTCAGTTGAACTTTCCAACCACAACACTGATTCTGAAATGCCAATACTCCTCTGGTAAAGATGATAACTGATTTAGTTTGCACAAAATATATTTCAGCTCACATCAATATTAATTGCAATGGGATCCAAATTACCTCTGAAATTATACCATTTGCCTTTTTCAGGGAATCAGCAATACCATAAGCAACTGTTACACCAATGCTAGATCCTGCTACAGCTGGTTTCACCTATAAAGCTGAACCATTTCAATATGAAAGTTTATTATACTTCTCAAATAGACGGAGGAACATGTGTCTTACCACAACTTTGCCTGAGTCAGGATCCAACTGGTTGCTTGCAAACCACCTGGATAATTCAGATTCATCTGTTGTTGTTCCCTAAATGTAATTTCTAATATTAGTAGATCAATCATAATCAAAGACAATAAAATAAAATGATGTTTTGACCTAGTACTTATACTACTTAAACAGTAGACCCAAATAAGTAACTGGTGATAATAAACATATATTGAGTAGCTAAAAATATACCTGCACTAGAAAATTAGGTAGAGTTACAAATCCTTGTTTGCTGAGTTCAACAGAAGCATGATACTGCCAATAATTACATGGGAAAATTATTAGCAATATACCACAGAAGATGTAGATTAGTTCTAAGACATGCAACGACCACATGAATATTGTCAAGCAGTGATCAGTTATGCAGATTCCCCAAAGGCTGCCACATTACTTTGTTCACAATCTTGGCACACCCAATATTAATTGGGCATACCTAATATGAGCCTTGAAAGGTATTATTGTTTAAAACTTTGTGAAAAATTAGGAAAAGCTAGCAAAGGTTTTCAATAATCAAAGCACTAAATCATCTAAAAATGTTCAGTTTTGGATACACCACTCTTTCAAGTATGTCTTTCACCGAGCAACTTTCACAATACAGGGGGAAAAAAGTGAAGAGTTTTCTCCATCTACCTTGTCAAATGCTTGACGACACTCACTTGATCCAGTGCCAACAAATGGAATATTATATTTTTCCAACAACTCCTGATCAACCGAGCACATGCAGAGAGTTAATCATACGAACTCCATCAAGCTAAAACATTTGAAAGCATATGACAATAATAAAGAATTAACATTATACTTCACCTGGATCCCACCATCTTCACCAAATCGACCATGAATAACAGGAAATACTATATCCACAGAAGCAGCAAGATGCTCTGCAAATTCAGATAGTGATGAAAACTTTTGTGCAAGGCTGCAAGAAATGACCAATTAGCCATCCATCCCAACATTTTTCAATTTCCAAATTCAGCAAAAAACAATAAATTGCTTCATTTTTTTCATAAAAGGAAGAATTTAGAATTCAATCATACCTATCAAGTTTAAAATCAAAATCTGCAGGAGTATTCGAGTATACCTGAAACATAAGATTTTTGATACATCATCATCAACTTTAGTAATTTGTAATTGACCAAATTCAGTATTGTACTAGTAAGAAAACAATTGAGTTCAGAGAAATTACAAACCTGGGCAGAAGATATAGCAAATGCATTGAGTTCATAGTCAATGTAATAGCAGCTTACATGTAAATCTTCTCCCTGACGCAAATTAAAAGAAAAAATGACACAATCAAACAAAAAATTAAACAAAACTATAAGCAAAAAAAAAAAAAAACAGCAGTTAATTGATTAATTGAATCAATGTAATGGTAATTATAAAGCGTACCTGAATGTGATCAAGAACTGATCTAGCAGAATTAAGAGAAATTCCGCGTTCTGCGGAAGGACCTCCACATATAAGTCCAACTTTCAGCACTCTCTCTTTCTCCTTCTCCTCCTCGTTACTCTGTAGAATTCGATCATCCACGGTCACCTCAGCAGCGGCGCGTGGAACTCCAGCTCCGAAACACCGAGTTTTTTTTGAAAAAGAAATAGAATTCTTCTTCAGCTCCAAGTTCAATTGTCCAGCAGAGCGTGCTCTCCATCCAACGGAGTCGTAGCATCGGCGGTTACTGCTACGAAGAAGAAAGGATATGTTCCAAACGAGAGCAAGAGAAGCCATAGAAACTTGCTGCGGAAGATGAGAGGATTATGGTGAAGAGGAAGAGGAACAGGAACAGGAGCCCTCTTTAATAGCGGAGAGTGAGAGTGAGAGTGAGAGTGAGAGTGAGGAATCATTGAGGCCTTCTCTGTTTTCTGTAGATTCCATTTGAATAAAGAAATGGTTTCGGACGGCAGAGTAGCGCCAATAGTGCATTTGCGTCCTCATTTTTGGACGTTGGTGGTGTCTTTATGTAGATGGTTTTAGTTTGAATTATCCTAATGCTAGTATTGGTAGCATGGACATAGCAACGGGACACACAAAATGGAAATACGAACAATGTGACATGACTTTTTTTTTTTTTTAAATATAGAATATGATATTGGAGTCAATTTATAAATATTAAAATATAAAAAAATTTATAAATATAGAAATATGGGGGTTAGTTTATAAATATGAAAAATTATAAAATTTATTTTGTATAAATTATAAATTAGATTCAATTTAAAAATATATTTTTCATGGTTAGTAACATTCTTTATCGCTAAAAATAATTCTAGAATACACAAAAAAACAAACAATTAGATCAAAATATAGAACAAACTCTAACAACAACAACCAGAGTAGCAATCACAGTAGAGAAAATAAACAAGTGATGCTTTATTGGTGTCATTGATGATGCCCATTTGATGTTCTTGACAAAATCTTACAGAAGAAGTTGTTGATGTGAGTATTGAGGACTGAGTAGTGAAATTTGGGGGATTGAAGGAATTGAAGAATGTTAGAGAATAAGATGGAAGATAAGTATGTCTAAAAAGGACACGTGTGTCCTTTTTTTTTTATAAAAAAAATGACCCCGATACTTTTTTTATTTTCAAAAATGCCCCGAAACATGTAGGTGTCGAAAACGTTTCCGACACGGGACACGGCTCTTTATAGAAGTGTCTGTGCAACATAGATGCTAATTGATTATCATTAAAAAAAATAGCAGATTAAATAAAATGTTAGTTGTGCCTGATACAAATGCTTTTTTTTTCTTTGAAACAAGTAATGGATAATTAAATGTATTCCACAAAACTATAGAAATAAGAAAATTCAATGAATTTAGCTCTCTCTGGTTTGAGTCTGGTGTATGCAATTTTTTTTTTTTGAATAACCATAATTTAGTTCATTAGATAAGGAAAGATATTACGATAGGGCCCAATACAAAGGAAGACAATAACTCACTACAAAGGAGGACATTAGCCCACTACAAGACAGTAGCCCATCACTAACATGCTTCATCTTCTTCATTGAAACACTAGGGTTTCTAACACAGAGGAGGAGTGCCTTCACCAACAAAAGTAGCGGTAGTAGCCATGGCTGCAAAGGGTAGGAGAGAAGCTTAACAGTGAGTTTCCAAGAACTCATCAACCCAACAATGGTTTTGAAAGTGCCGTTAATGTTGGAGAGCGTACAAGATGTAGATAAAGCTTGAATATTGAGGCAAAATATATGAGCTTTTATTTTTAATCTTCCTTCTATTGATTGATGATGAATCTGCAAGATCACCCTATCAAAAAAGCTATCACTGCTAAATGGTTTAAAACCACACATAATAAGCATAAAGCTCACCAAGATTATTTATTAACCTCAAAATATGACAAAAAAAACTAAGGAAATCAATGGATTTGGGTGGTTTTTTGTTAAAAATTAACAAAAAAAACCACCTAAATCCAACCAACAATATATGGAAGAACTATGAATAGTAGCTATCAAAACAGAGAAAACGAACAGTGAGAAAAGAGATTTTATGAAAAAGAGAGATTGATATGCAATTATCTTTATTAGAAGATTTTTATTTTATAAGAATTTAGTATACTCCAAACATTGGTGGTTGAAAAGATTAATGAATCCAAATTTGTCAAATATACAATGAAGGTAGTTGAATAATAATACTATTATTATATTATATTATATTTAATCTTAAGTAATATTTAAACTGAATGATATAGACGGATGTGTTAGGTAGGTTTAATTTATTGTACCTTCCCAATGATTTATCCTTGGGCATACTGTTAGTGAAACCACTATTATGACTCTCTACATATAATAATATTGCTATAATGACTAAATCTTTTGGTGGAAAAATGACTCAAAATTAAAGAAATTTTCTAATTATAAAAATTTTATGTATTTTTTTATAAAATTATAGTTGTTAAATGTGATAGGCGCATCAAGGCACAAAGGAGTTTTGAAGCCTAGGCACAATGTGCAGTCGTGCGCCTTATCGAATTAAGGTGCAAGGAAATTAAAAAAAAAAGAAAAATAACAATTCATATAGGAACACTCAAAAACAGAAAACACGCAAAAAAATTTGACAATGTTTTGTAAGTTTAAAATCAAAAGAAAAAGTTTAAAACTATAAATCTAATGCTACTACTAAATATCTATAATTCCTAAAATCCATAAGACAGGTACTCATCATCATTAAGCTCCACAAAATCATCTTCTTCATCCATATTTTCTTCATCAAATTTCTTGTAGTCACTTCTTCATCGTTTTCTTCAACATCAACTTCTTCTTCATCTCTAAGCGCTGGAGTCGTAAAGAGGTGAATATGGCTAGTAAAAATTTTGGATTAATTAAGAAAGATTAAGAGGTTGATTGAAAAATAAAACTCAAAATGAAAATTGTAAGAAAGAAAAAATAAGTAAACAACACAAGTAATTTTAGGGAGTTTAGATTCTTAAATAATCCTACATCTCTCACCTAACTTATCTCTAATTTAGAATTTTCAATCACCCACTTCAATCTTATTCCCAAGATTGATTATAAAATGATGTTTTCAATGGCTCACAACAAACTTTACAATCTTGTATTTTTCTAGGCTTAACACTAACTTTTCACAAAGCGTTTTAAGACTAACACTCAACATATTCTCATGTGTCTTCAAAATTCACATTTAAAGCTTTGCATTAGAATTTTTAAGGCTAACTCATAACCATTTACAATAAGTATTTTTCACAAACGTTCAACACTAATCCAAGATTTGGATAGTTCCTTACTTCCCATTATTTTAACCCTACGAATGAGTAAAATAAGAAACCTATCTCTATCACTCCCCAACTCTCTCAAGAGTTTGGCTACAATAGTTGAATACAAAGAAAAATTGTAATAAGAAGTTTACAAAGCAATAAATTTCACAATTAATCTTTCTAACAAACTTCCTAACATCTTCAATGTGTTTTGAGGAGGTATTTATAGCTAGAGACTGAAAATTTAGTTGTTAGAGTCATGCCAAAACGTTCCTACTTTCTTCTTCTTCATTTAATGTTTTCTTTAACTTTTTGTAGGAGAAATGATGCTCACGATCGTGACCTCGAACTTCATAGTCGTTGGAGCTCTAAAATAATCATTAAAAAGTTTTCCAAATCATCCTTGCAATGCTCACGATCCTGCCCATGATCATGACTAGGAAAGTGAGCAGTTCTGCCACTTTTCTTCACTTGGATTTTACTTGCTCGAGATTATGATTATGATGCTCATGATCATAAGGTTGATGCTCACGATTGTAAGGAGAACCATAAGAGGCACTGCCACTTTCGATGATATGAATTCAGCTCTCCTTTGTCTCGTGATGCTCTTCATGATCGTGATTAAGATCGTGAGGGGTATTGTGACTCTCAAATAGCTTTGTTTTCACCTCAATTATTGCTCATTAATTATGGCTTTGATCCTAACTTAAATGCACATTTAAACACACAAATGAACCCTCACTTCATGATAAGTTGGTGGTTTCATACCAACATCATATTGTCCTATAAATTCAACTATTACAGTAAAGCTAGGATAATTAACAGTATTGAAGGGTATTGTCGCATCATATATCCATCAAGCTATATCTTTACAAGCTTTATGCCTCAATTCCTTCTTATATGTATCATTAATTGTTGATTGTTTTAATGTTTTTTCTCTTTTTCTACCTTCAACCATTTTTTCTGCATTAGGAGCAAAAAAAGATAATTGGACCCTTTCATCTTGGCCTTTTTACATATTCACTTACTTGCTTCTTTTTTTGAATTTTTACTTCTTCCAATATCATCCAATTCTTTGTCATCACCATAAGAAGCATCCTCAAAATCAGAAATTGCATTTTTTAATAGTAGATGTGGCCTTTTTTGTCATATAGTCTTGAATTTCTTCATGAACATCAGTCAAGCACCTTGGACATACTTTCGCATTTTGAAATTCTCCAACACTATGTTGTTTAACATGAAAAATCTCCTCTTCTGTAATTTTTTTTCATAAAAATTACAAACAGCGTTGGGGGGATTAAGCATATGAACATACTATTGTGAATATTTCGAAAGCCTCCCACGTTATTAAGTTATAAACTAGCTTTATAGTTTATTAACACAATTAAGTTATTGGGCTTGTAAAGGACTAGAGATTGGAAGAAGTCTCGTGCACATGAGAAATGGACAAAGAGTCCATTTGTAGTGAAAATGAGTGGATTTGCCCGATCTAAGACCAATTTTACCACTTCTTTTTCATTTTATTATCATATAAATTTTAAACCTTATCATTACAGATTTAAATTTCAAGAACTTTAACTGTAAAACTCAATTTTACAGTTACTTGTGTATTTAATGTCTTACAGCCAAGCATTTGAATTTCTTTACAGTTGTAGGCCTTTACTTTGATATTAATGACAGTCTTTTCAAAATTCAAAATAGAAACGTTGCTGAGTTAATTACAAAAATAATGGCACTTAATTTTACAAGATTCTACCTCCCAGAATAAAAGACTATTTTCTAGAAGGGTCTGTTCAATCGTGGAGGATACATAATTAAAATACTTAAGGACGATGCTTCTTCTTTACATAGCTCAAACTACTACCTTCTCTTCTACATTATTTTCTAACACATACTTCCATCCTAGGTTTTTCTTGCATTACTAGGAGTACATGAAATACAACTAGCATTAGCATCCATTAAACAATAATGACCTAAAAAATATTTAATAGTAAAAAATAGCAAATTTTCAATGAAAATAATGAACAATAAACATATATTAAGTAATATTTTATACTAAAAATTAATAATTAGCATCAACTTAATAATTAACATCAAATTAAGGGGCAAACAATTATAGTTTATATTAAAGTAACAACATACTAGGGTATAGAACTAAGTTAATTCAATTAAAAACAATAAATCCTAACTCAATGCAATATATAATAAACAGTATTTTCATGCTAAAAATTAAAGATCAGCATCAAATAAAATTAGTAAAATAAACAACACTAAAAAAGTTAAGAAAATGCAACATAATATTATGAAGACAACAAGAATTAGGTTTTAATAGCTTTAACCAGCCTTAAAAGAAGAAAAGAAGAAAAAAATTAGATGGAAGAAAAGAGAACCCAAAAAGAAGAAGTGAAAATTATCTCAAAAAAAATAAAAAGATGAAAAAGAAGAAGAGAAGAGAAGATATCAATAACAAGAAGAAGGAAAACAAAAAAAAAAGTACCTGCTGGGTGTTGGTCAGCTCGGTGCTTTGGCAGAGATCTCTTTCAAGTTCCAACTTTTTTTTTTTAATTTTCTCTTCTTCAGCCAAAAGTTTTATTCTCTTCTTCTTCTTTTGGACTTTAGCCCTAAATTTTTTTTTTTTTAATAATTTGAAGACTTAAGCCCATTGTAAGCTTATTATTTTAAATGCCTCTTTGATCAGAAAAGAAATTAAAAAGTAAAATATTGGAAAGGCCCTCAATTACGCCTCGCTTGAGGCTCAAGGTGCACTAAGGCACGTGCCTTTGGAATGTCGCCTGCCTTTTCGAGGTTGAGGGACAGAGGCTTGAGCCTCTTACAACACATGCCTTTAACAACTATAGATAAAATAAAAAATAAAATTTAACCCATTACGACTCTCCACATATAATAATATTATTAAAATGACTCCAAATTAAAGAAATTATCTAATTATGAAAATGTTATTGATCTTTCATAAAGTATAAAAATAAAAAATAAAATTTAATATTTGATAGTAAATTAATTTCAAAATAAATTTTAAAATTATATATTTCTCTATTTAAAAAATACAAAATTAAAAAATAACAGTGTTATATCTCATACATTTCTCGTGAAAATAACAATATAATTACGAACTTTCCTCTTATATGGTTCAACTCCACTCAGAAATTCATTTTATTTTCAAATGAATTTCAAATAGAATTTATTTAAACCAAACATATTTCATTAATTAGAGTTTTGAAAAACCTCTAGAGAGGTGAATAGGGATTTTGATAAAATTAAGGAAAGATAAAAAAAAGTTTGAAGGAAAATTTAAAGAAGATTAAAAAAATTAAAAGCAAGAATAAAAACAAGAAGGAAAATCAAAAGGGACACAATTGCTTCGGATTCTCAACCAATCCTATATCTTATATCTAACTTCTCTAAAGTTATTATTTAAAATCCACTCTCACCAATATATTAACAAGATTGAATACAAACAAGAGTTTTACTAAGTTCAACTTAAATCTTTACAATGATTGAGCTCAACTCAAACCACAACCAAAATTTCAAGTATTTTCAATGGGTAACAATTAAACTACAAGTGATTTTGATTCTCACTCCCCTTGCTTAAACCCAAGAAAGGTGTAGAAGAAAAATTCTATCACTACTCACAATCCCAACTCCCAAAAGATTAATAAATATTTTAAGTATACAATGAATGAGCTTGAAGAACACTTGAATTTTAAGTAATAAATTCTTTCAACAAACTTTCTAACCTCTTAAATGTGTATTCAAGAGATTTTTATAGTCAAGACTTCACAAACTAACTATTAGAGAGGAGAAATCCATGCCTCTCTTCTTCTCATTCTTCATTAAATGCATTCTTCAGTTTTTTCAGAAATTAGATTATGCACGACTATGAAAAGTATGCTTATAATTGTGGGGATAAAAAAAATAGACATTACAACTAATTTCTACCTATTGGTGAGTTACCATGTCACTAGTGAGGATAACTCATGAGGAGTCCTAGATTGCTATGCCTCTTTTATGCATTTGGATCACGAGTTAGGCTACGCAACTATGATCACAATCATGGTCCTCTTCCTTATGATAGTGATTTTACTCGTGAGGAGTCTTAAATTCTTAAGGTCTTGAATGATCACGAATATGATTACCCTCCTCACGATCATGATTGGCATCATAAAGATCACTGGAGTGATTCAGGTTTTGAGGTTTTGAAGTCCCTATGCTCATGAGGGTGCTCATGATCATGTGGATCACTCACGAGCACTCTTACATACTAGAATTGACTTGATTTTAATTTCCAATTAGCCATGGTATTGTACGTATCTTACAATCACACCAAAACACACATATTAGCAACTCAAATTTGATTTGTTAAAGTCAAAATAAGGGTGATTAGCCATTGATCATGCAAATGATCAAATTTGTTTAGTTATAAGTAATTCCACAAAATTACAACGTTAAAATTGAAAACGAAATTTACAAAAATAATGTTTTCATTTAAATCAAATATAGTCACTTGAATTTGCAAATAAATTTTATAAATTTTGTAAAATTCATTTGCACCATAAAAAAAAAAAATTCAATTGTGATACAATTTTGAATTTTTTATCTTAATTGAATTATTGCTTTTATTTATTGTAGTCATTAGTGTAACTCGAAAATGATTAGTATGTTAGAACATTTGTTTTAAAAAGAGGAAAGGCAAAAAGAAATCTTTCGTAAATTTTCTTATAAACGTACAATGTTACTACACCATACAAGGGTAGATACATGAAGGATTTGAATCCTTATAAATCCCAGGGTGTATCAGTAATTAAATTTTTTTTTTTACATCTATAAAAATATCTTTCCTTTTCTTTTCGAAAAGGGATTTCAACATAAATACCCAAAAAAGAGCCCTTACTAACCAAAATGAACCCAACTTTTCATATATTACTAAAATGTCTTTCACTTAATTTTTTTTTTTCTTCCGTGTCTCCTGCCCTCCATCTGCGTCCTTTTTTCTTCTCTCCTCCGTCCTCAACCAAATGTTTAGTGTAGGTTTTTTTTCTCTCTCTCTCCTTCTATCTACGTGTTGTTCTCTCATCTGCACCTCTTCCATTTTCAATCTCAGGCAATAATTTTCAATCTTGTACCATCCTTTTTTTTTCCTTTTAATTCTTGATCAATGTATTGACAGTCTGTTTGTTTGACATTCCTTGATCTGATTGTGATTCAGATCAAGGTTTTAGTTTTTCTTTTTCCTTATTGTGAATTCTGTTGAGCTTTGCAAAGTGAAAGTTGGTTCTGCTGGATTATGATGTCTGCCCAACCGGTGTTTTAGAATGTTTTTTGGGAATAGTCTCTTGTTTTAGTTTTTTTTTTTTTTTT
>CATIWK010082402.1:0-50183 GCA_949634005.1 Mallotus japonicus
TCTTTGTGTTCTTGAGTAGAATACATGCTTAAAGAAACATTCAAGTGGATTGATCATCTTTCTTGTGGAGTGTTTCGAAATTGGGATTTAGAAACAAGTTTTCTTAATTCTGATTCTTGATCATCTTTCTAAGAAATCTGAATTCTAGCCTTTTTCTTAGGGGTTGTTGCTGAATTGTTAATGGGGTTTTCATGTTAATGTGTTGGGGGTTCAAATATAAAAAGGGGTTCTCAAGCTTATTCATGGAGGTTCCATATCATTTAGCTCTTGTTGGAAGAGGTGAAATGCTGCTGTTTGCTCGTGTTGGATTGCTGTTAAAAGCTGCTACTAAAGACTATTGTTTTTCATGCTAAAGCACTATCTATTTATTATTTGGGTTTCTTAATTTTTGCATTTGGATGACTGTAAGATATTATTATTTGCATTTGTATGACTGTAATTTTATTATTTACATTTGGATGATTGTAGTATTACACTTATGTTATGTTTTTTCTTTGGAACTGACCACCTGTATTTGCATATATTATCTGCTTTATGTATTTTTTAGGTACAAACGAGCTCTTGACGAGCTCACAAACGAAACTCCTAATCGAGCTCTTAATCAAGCTCACAAACGAGATCCTAATTGAGCTCACAAACGATCAAGCACATAAACGAACAACTAAATGATCAAACAAACGAGCAAACAAACGAACCAGAAGCAAACACAAACGAGCTTTGTTCGCGAACAAGCTCGAGCTTGAACTCTGAATTTCCAATTATATCGAGCTCGAACACTTGTTTATTAGGCCGAGCCGAGCCCGAGCACTCCAAAACTCGGCTCGGCCCGGCTTGATTACAGCCCTAATTGCTGGAAATCGCATATGGTTGGAGCCATCTCCAACATCAAAACAGCAATTTTAGCGTGTGGTTGGAGATGACCTTAGTTTCTCCAAAGTGAAGATGAGACCAAGTTAGTCTCCTAGGGCAAGACTGGCTTTGGTCTCCTAGAAGATTTATTTGCATGATCGACTGTCATCCTATAGATTGGGAGATGGGCGATCCTGGTCCTCTATTACCAGTATTGAAATCGACATAATTTTATTAATGCCCGCTACTTTGGCTTCATGGCCAACCAGCCACAAGCATACGATTCCTCCCCTTGTACAAAAAAGTATGTTCTACTATGTACCATTATCTCGAGAAGATGGGGAGATGAATATACCGATGACAATTTCCAAGAAGAAGACGAGGTTCCAATCTCATTACTTCAAAACTTGCAAAGATAACCAAATATGGTTTGGTAGCTTGCCCTACCCAAAAAAAAAAAAACATAATCTTGTTAATGTGACAGAATTATAATTTAATAAAAATGTGGCTTTAGTTTTTATTAAAAATAAAATAAAATTTTAAAAATATAATATATTATAATATAAATTTTATTTTTATTTATAATCGATCTAAATTGAAAATAATTTTTTTTTTATAATTATGTAGAATTTACATGTCCCTATTCCCTTCACTTGTAAAAAATAACCTATTATTGGAGATTTATTTATTTATGTTTTTGGTTTGTTTAACAATCCTTGTACCCCCTGAACCTGAATATGATGGCCAATCAGTTTATGCATTATTTTTTTTTTCATCAATTTGCCCACTATTTTGACAAATTCAATTAATTAACCCAAATTAGCTTTGTGGAAAAATTCATTTCACCATGTGTTTGATACAATTTTTAAAGTTGTTTTAGAATTTAAATAGCAAAAACAAAGTTGCTTATTTTATAAATGTAAATTTTAAAGGTAATTGAGTATATATGTGTGTGTTTTCATGTGTCACCACAAATATATATATATTTTTTCAACTAGAATATATCATTAAAGAGGGTAAAATATAAGGAAGGGAGTAAGATTTTTACAACAAATACGAACTCTACCATAAAATCTTACTCTACTAAGATACATCAAAAGATAAGAGAAGAAGAAAACAACAGAAAATAAATGAATTCCACAAAATTTTGTGGAATTCATTTGCAATTTCAAATGATATATGTTTGGTTTAAATGAACATGTCATAGAATTCATAGAACCAAAAATTTGTGGAATTGATTATAACTAAATTAAATTATAATAAAATGGTTAAAATTTCCGAACAAATTCCATAACTATTAATTTTATATTTCCAAATGACCAAAATACCCTCTCATTATTTTTTTTATTTTCAAAAATATATTTCTATTTGAAAGACTATTTTTTGACCAAAATTAAAAATAAAAAATTAACTTGAATTCTAAATTTATACAAAACATAATATAACAAAATATGAAATTTATTTGAAATAAATTTCACAAACTATTTATTTGAACCAAACACACTTCATTAATAAAAATTCATTGGGAAACAGATTTCATATCTGAAATCCATTTGAAAATAAAATGTTCTTGGTGAAACTGAATCATACATAATGGAAGTCAATATTTATTAAATGATCATCACATATTGGACTTTGAAGAATGAAAACGCAAAACTACAAATGTACAAGAAGTAGTCAAGCATTTCTACACAGAATTTGTCTTAAATAGTCCCAATCAATAGAATAGACAAACATTGTGTTTTCAACACAAACAATCCACAGAATTGAGGATGAGTGAGATGCTCAAACAAAAAATTCAACTTCATTTTGTGCCCTGCTCTCACTTCTGAATCGTTCAATGTAACATTACCACCTAGCATACAACAACTTGACCTTCCTGAAATTCCTTGATCCAACAGAAGATGTAAAATTGGTGAGATCATGCAGACCAGCAATCAGTTTCTCAAGTATAACAATGTGCTTAATAAAATACAAGTCAAACTTCAAAAGCATGCAACTCAACCATTATAATTTACAACCTACCAATTTTCACTATTTTACAGGAAATATTTTATTGTTCTCCTGTAAGTTTTCTACACAAATGTATCAAAGCCATAAAACTTGCCAATTGAAGGACACCTGCCTTACTCTTCAGCTTTCTTTAACTTTAGTGTGATACCAAACTATCGGATAGAAGTCAGTACTAAGAATTAGCACAGAGCAGTAGTATTGTGATTTATAATCACAAAAGGATATCTGCATAACTCGGGAGCCAATTTGAATTCTGAAAGGCTTTATAATTTGAATTTACTTGGAAGACGGCAACATCTACTCTGTAAACTCAGAATCTCTTTTGCAAAATCTTGGTTACCAGTCAATAAAAGTCCATCAAGAACTCGATTGAAAGTAAGTTTTCGAGGCAGAAATCCTCTATCAACCATCTCAACCAATAAGTTCCCTGCAATCAAGAGATTATCTGAATGTTTCCTTATAAACATTGCGCTTATTATTATATTGTAAGTATCCAAATTTGGCAAGCAATTCCCACCGCCCATCTTTCGAAACAAATCCAATCCCTTCTCAATCTCTCCTGCATCACATAAGTACCTAATCAAAATATTATATGTTTGGACATTTGGCTCACATTCATCATCTTTCATTCTTTCCATAAATGCCATTGCCCTCTGCATTTCACCTGCATGACACAATCCTCTAATCACCAAATTGTAAGTTATTGAATTAGGGACATAACCCTTTTTCACCATCTCCTCAAAAACTATTATAGCATTCTCTACACTATCCTTTTTACACAGAACCTGAATCAAAGCATTGTAAGTGGCCACAGAAGGAAGCACACCATCCTTCACCATCTGATTAAAAACATTTCGAGCTCTCTTAATTTCACCCGCAACACCAAGCCCATGAATCACACTAGTATAAGTAACAACATCAATATCACATTTTCTCTTTTTCATTTCCAAAAAGAAATCCCAAGCTTCATGAATCTGACCAGCTCTAAAGTACCCATTTAGCATAATATTATAAGTAGTTAAATTTGGAACACATCCTCTCTCCACCATCTCCTTCAAAACCTCTAAAGCTCTAGGTGTCCTCTTACTCAAACACCAACCACTGACAATTATATTATAACTAACACAATCAACCTTAAATCTACCCTTTAAAGCCTTAAACAAATTATAAGCCATCTCCACATGTTTAGACTTACACAACACATCAAGAATTGTATTAAACGAACGAAGATCCTGGAAACAACCGTATTCATGCATAGACATAAAAAATTTCACAGCTCTATGAGGTTTTCCCATGGCAGCATACCTTTCAGCAATAATTGAGAAGGTTCTAGGAGAAGGGCCAAGGCGGCAGGAGCGCATGCGGCAAACAAGGAACCAGAGTCTTCCAAAATCGCGGAGGCGGGCACAAATGTCAATAGCATGGTCAAAGGAGGAAGCTGTATGGCAATATGATGGGTGGTGAGAAAGAATACCGAAGAAATGCAGGGCCTTGGGGCCATGGTTCCACAGACGTTTGAGAATTGCATTGACTAGCTCTGGAGTCCATTTGATAGAAGGAGAGTGAAGAGTCTCTGCTAATGTTTTGGGATTCGTCGAATTGAGAACAAGGGTAGCTAGAGTGATGGCATCTGGGGGTGAAGCTGCAGTGGAGTGGTGGCGGATACGGCGGAGATGAGAGCGGTGAGCTTTGCTGAGCAGAGTAACCATTCTCGGGTCATGTTTTGCGGGTGGAGTGAAAAAAGAAAAAAGATTGCATTTTTAACTTTAAAAGCTCCTGGGCTTTAGTTGAACTGGGCTCTCTTGCTTATATAGTCCATGAATTGAAATATGTGTGTGTGTGTGTGTGTGTGTGTGTGTGTGTGAGATTCTTCAAAAAAGAACCAGGGCGCCTAACAGAACCACCAAAAATTGATTTTTGATTTTTGATTTTTAGATTCAAAGAGCAGAGAAATCATTGTTAGCTTTGAGGTACTGTAAAGCAGAGAGAGATCTATGACTTCAAGAGAGAATTGCAGAATCGAACTTCGAACTGCGATTCGCCAACTTAGCGATCGTTGCCTTTACTCTGCATCTAAATGGTACTTTTTTCTTCTCAAAATCCCTAAACCCTGTTTCTCATTATCATTCTTACCGTTTCTTTAAGTTGTAAATAAGTTTTCTTTGTTTAGTGTCTGAAAGTAAAGTGTTTTTTTTTTTTTTTTCAGTTTATTGGTTGTTAGCAATGCGTTCTTTTGATTTTATCATTAGTGGTTTTCAGGGCAGCAGAGCAGTTGGTTGGAATTGAGCAGGATCCTGCAAAGTTCACTCCTTCAAATACTAGATTCCAGCGTGGAAGCTCAAGCATTCGCAGAAGATTTCGCACCAATGACATTACTTCTACGCCAGCAGCTGGCGTTTCATATGTTTCTACTCCAGTCATGGAGGAGGATGAGGTAGTGGATGGAGACTTCTATCTTCTGGCAAAAGCCTACTTTGATTGTCGAGAGTATAGAAGGGCTGCCCATGTGCTTCGGGATCAAAATGGAAAGAAATCTGTGTTCCTGAGATGTTATGCTCTTTATCTGGTATGCTATTTTGTCATATACATATCATGTATTTTGTTTGATTTTTTTTTTTTTCTGTTAGAATATTAGTTCTATAGCTTTAGCTTTTCCCCGCTAAAATCTTTGAGGATTAGATGGTTTGAATTTCCAATAAAAGTCACTATATAGGGAAACAAAAAGGTATCTTTTATGCTATCAAGATTTAGACATACATTGTTCATGTCCCTGCAAGTGTTGCTTGAACCAAAAACAAGGCTTATTATTATGGCTATAATAATTATCAGTTTAATTTTTGTGCTTCTCTTCATTATTTGTTGAGAAAGGAGATAAATGAAAAATATCAACTAGGACACTGAGGATTTACTTCTGAGACCAATATCGTATGACATCACACAAACTAGAAATTGGTAATTGTGAAGTTCTTAGCTCAGTTCATAATATTGAGGCAAACCAGAGCCGTTCATAATTAGTGGAGTTGAGTTGGTGATTTTGAAAAACCCTCAAAGAAATTTGCCGCTTCTGCTATTAAGCATTTACTTAGATAATATATTTGTGAATCAGTTAGAAACATGAAAATAGCAGAAACTAGCTTCTGAGCTTATAATCTAAGCTCAGAATTTCTTGTAACTTGTTTCTTCACAAAATTTCCCGCTTTGTTTCTTAGACATGCTTTAAGTCCCAAATTATATCTCTTCCTGTTGAAGTTTATTAGCTGGTGTAGCCTGAAAAAGCACTGAGAAGCTGATGAATATCTCCTATCACCTATGGCTACATTCTCACATTAGTTGCTGCAGAAAATGAATACTGGGGAAAAGCAGTCTCTTGCATGAATTGGTTTCAATTAAATTCTACCATTCTAATTTTGTTATAGTTTGCAAGCTCGTGAACATTGAGTTTGGTGGTTGTAGAATTGTAATTGCATTCAAACTTCAATGTCTTACATTGATTACATATGATGTAGTTCTTGAAAATAGTGCATAATCTGCATATGAGCATTTTACATGATATCAGCCCTTAAATCAAACCTACATGATCTTATATTTATGAAGTTCTATATTTTTTATTCCCACTATTTTTGGAATAAAGGCTGGAGAAAAGCGGAAAGAAGAGGAGATGATAGAACTTGAGGGGCCCTTGGGTAAGAGTGATGCTGTGAATCGTGAGCTAGCATCCTTGGAGAGAGAACTCTCAACACTCCGCAAGAATGGCACAATTGATCCATTTGGCTTGTACTTGTATGGCCTTGTGCTTAAAGAGAAAGGCAATCAGAATCTTGCTCGTACAGTTCTTGTGGAATCTGTAAATCACTATCCTTGGAATTGGAGTGCCTGGTTAGAGCTGCAGTCTTTGTGCACCACAGTCGAGATCTTGAACAACCTTACCCTTTGTAATCACTGGATGAAGGATTTCTTTCTTGCAAGTGCTTACCAAGAACTGCGAATGCACAATGAATCCCTAGCAAAATATGAATCTTTACAAAGCACTTTTAGTTTTAGTAATTATGTACAGGCTCAAATTGCAAAAGCTCAGTACAGTTTAAGGGAATTTGAACAAGTTGAAGTAATATTTGAAGAGCTTTTAAGGACTGACCCTCATAGAGTAGAAGACATGGATATGTATTCTAATGTGCTCTATGCAAAGGAATGTTTTGCAGCCCTCAGTTATCTTGCCCACAGGGTATTTATGACTGATAAATACAGACCTGAATCCTGCTGCATTATTGGAAATTATTACAGTTTAAAGGGACAGCATGAGAAATCTGTTATGTACTTCAGGAGGGCACTCAAATTGAACAAAAATTATTTATCTGCATGGACTCTCATGGGTCATGAGTATGTTGAGATGAAAAATACTCCAGCTGCTATTGATGCCTATCGACGTGCTGTGGACATAAATCCCCGTGATTATCGAGCTTGGTATGGGCTCGGACAAGCATATGAGATGATGGGCATGCCCTTCTATGCTCTTCACTATTTTAAGAAGTCCGTATTCCTGCAGCCAAATGATTCTCGGTTGTGGATTGCCATGGCTCAGTGTTATGAAACTGATCAGCTTCACATGCTTGAGGAAGCAATCAAGTGTTACAGAAGGGCTGCAAATAGTAATGACAGGGAAGCAATAGCCCTGCGCCAGTTAGCAAAGCTTCATGTTGAGCTTGGACGGTCTGAGGAGGCAGCATTTTACTACAAGAAGGACTTAGAGAGGATGGAAGCTGAAGAGAGGGAAGGACCAAATATGGTTGAAGCTTTGATGTTTCTTGCACAACACTGCAGAGAGCAGAAGAGGTTTGAGGAAGCAGAAATATATTGTACCCGCCTTATGGATTACGCTGGCCCAGTGAGTTCTATGTCTATTATATTTATAATATTAACTATGAATTTGAGAATCCCCTTTACAAGCTTATATGGTTGTGTCAGTTAGATTCATTTTGTTTTGCTTCTCTGTCCATGATTTCAGGAAAAGGAAACTGCAAAAAATATGCTTCGAGGAATGAGAACAGCAGAATCCAGTTTCCCTTTAATGGATGTTGAACATTTTCATCCCTGAGAGCCTTTAACTTCAGAAATTTTGATAGATTGTCCAAAGTATGTCTCTATTTCCTCAGTCTCATGTTTATTGAAATCAACGAAGTTCTTTGAAACTGTCAAACTGTGATACCTAAGAATACCTTGGACTTCAATGTTGCCAAGCCATTTACTGCTCTTACCTTTCGAGAATATGGAATGGTGTTATAAAGAATATGGTGGTATTTTGGTGCACTGATTTCTAGAATGCACGGTTGTACTCAGTGTTGTACTCTTTAACTTTGCAATCAATAGTTTCGGCTTGAAGCCTCTGGTAGTGCTGCTGAAGCTTCGTGGTCAATGGTCAGTGTTATGTACTTATTTTGTATTACTGGGAGTTTCATGCCATGTTTGGCACTCAGTTTTCTCAGATGATATGCGAGACTTTTTCGATTCTATGTTATTTTTCAGCCTTGAAGCTACCAGCAGGTATTGGTATTGGGTTCTGGAGTGTGATGAGAATTGCAATTCCCATTTCTTTCTCGGGCAATCAATGGAAATTTACTACAACAGCGGCCAATGGAAGTGATGGATGCAGGGTACTCAGAAGAATAGTGAAAACAACCAGGGTTGTTAAATTATAGAAGATGCAAATATAGTCATTTCTCACTTTGTAATATGACTTACATCATTATTCCAAATAAAACACAAGCTTATAGGTTGTCTTGGAATAAGATTCCTTGTAATCAAATTACAACTGGCCGTGCGGTGGAAAGCAACAATTAATTCAGAAGCAGCAGATCACCATTGCATTGCAGATGAGATGGCACCCCAGGCATGGCTTACAAATTTCTCATTGGAAAAAAAAAAAAAACACACTTTCGGCGAGCGATTAAATGCTGTGTAGATGATTTGATCTGATCTGCCATCATCATAAAGCAGGGTTTGCCCCTGTATCCGGCGATTCAGTTCCAGTAATAGCAACGTTCAACCGGTCGCAAAACCAAGATTAACTAAACTCTTGCACTCAGTCTAAGTACACAATTGCAGATCACAACAATGCATACCAATATTCACATAACATCAACAGAAATAAAACATAAAATAAAAAGATTCAGAATGCATTACTATCAACTCCGAGGGGCACAATACAAGAGTCTTAATTTCAATCCATACATAAAACAAAGTTGTAATCCATCCATCCAGAGTTTATTCAGTTCAGAACACAACCAGCAGATACAACTAAACTTGCACGTCAACGAACCACAGTGAACCTTTTGTTTTGGTTTATAAAGGCGTACAACAAGCAGGCATCAGTTTAATTGGGGTCAGTGAAGAAGCGGTTGATGGATGGCATAATTTCAGGAGTCCTGTTGCGAACAAATTTCCTCAGAGCATTCTCGGCATACTTTTCTCCCTCGGCAAAATTCTCCAAAACTCCGGCAGCCCTGTTCTGCTTGTTAACCCTATTTCCAGAACATCAAAAACCATACCACACCAAAGCAATCATCAATACAACTGCTTCATTCCAATCCATTTCCAAATATAAATATCAAAGATTTACACTTCATGATCTTCAACGTTCAACAGTTTGTGAAATCACATACGATAATTTCTATTTTTTTTTCTTTCAAAAAAAAAAAAATCAAAATCAAAACCCTAAAATAAATAAACAAACACACAAGCTTTAAGTAATATGGCTGCACATATGGTAATAAGGAGAGATCTAAAAGAGAGGAAGAGAGGGACCTGACTTCAGGGTTGATGCAGATGTTGCGAACAAGCTGGAAGCTGCAGATACTGACGGCAACTCCCATGGCAGCGAAAAGAGGGTACACCTAACACACACAAATCACACACTCAAATAAACAACCAATCGATAACCTCAAGAACAAAAAAAGAGTAACAATAGATTGATTATGTAGGTATTGACAGACCTCAGGCCTTATCCATCGACCCATTTTGAACTCAACCGCCGCAACTGGTGGGATCGGAGTAGCGAAACTGAAAGAGAATTTGGGAGAGAAAGATCAGAGGAAACCAGATAACGAGAGAATTTAATTAGTAAAAGGAATTGTGACTTTATCTTGACTTTGTTTTGTTTTTTTTAATTTAAATAATTGGACAAATGTAGAGCGTGATTGGTTACATTTCGGACAGCTGAACCATTGATCCAATGGGCTCATGATATGTGTTGCAGTCTCAATGGCATTCTTGTCTTTATGCTTGGGAATATGCTTTTTTTTTTTTTTCCGATGAAGTTTTTACTTTTTCATATATATGACTAATAATGCGAGGCTCTTAAATTTATTAGCTTTTTAACTTTAGACCCTTAAAATTTTATTTTATATATTTAGATTTTTGAATTTTACGGGTTTAAAGTTTTAAATTTTTCTATTATTTTTTTTAACAAAAATTATTTTTTTTTAGTCTCTGAAGTTTTATATTTCTAACATTCATATTATTTTTTACCTTTCAACACATATATCACTTTTAAAATTTTTTCACCGGTAAAAAATAAATTTATTTATTTTAATTTCTAATATCTTAAATTAAAAACATAAATTTATATATATTTTTAAATAATTTTAAATTTTAAAAGTAAATAAGAAATTTAATTTTAAGATAAAAAAATTATAATAAAACTACTGTTTTTCAAAATAAAATATTATGATGAAAAAGAACACCATAATTAAAAGAGATTATGATAAAAAATATTTTATAATTCTTAAAAATTTAAATTTTTTATTTTTTATACATTTTTTAGTTTTTTTGTACAAATTTTTAATTAAATTATTGTGAATAATTTTTTATAATATAATTTTTTTATAAATAGTGAATACCAATACATGTTTTACATCACCAAAAAACGGTGATAGATTTTCCAACCAACTCAAACTTTTTATAACCATTATTGATATGTCCGGTCCGTTTCCAGGAGCACAGGATACCTGCAAAACAGAGCAATGGTGAGAAGACCAGCTGGGCGGGGTGCCAGCCAATCCGCTCTGACGGTCAAGTTAGAAATTTCGGATAGGAGAGAATGGTTAAGGAATTAGGGTTTTAGTAGGGTTTTATGCGTGTGTTACCTCTTTTCCTTTCCTGTACCTGGTATATATAGCGATTTGGCCACCCAGGTGGCGTTTCGGGAGTGGGCGAGGGTACTGTTCACGTGGTTCATTCTCTGGTTCCAGTTGTGCACCTCTTTGCAAGCTGGAGCTGGGTGAGCTATCATCAATCGTCAACAATCGTTGCCCTTGTCGTGCGGAGGCTTGCAAGTGAGCAGGCCTTGGTGTTACAGGCATTTTGGGCGCTGTCTGACATAGGCCTGCGGAGATGATTCTCTTTTACTGCCAATGCCGACGTGTCTCGTGTTCACTGGTGGTCCAGCGATATTTGTTAGCTGTCGTTATCATTTGCTAACAGCTTTCTCTCTCTTCTGGTTCGGGTTTGGTTCAGGTGCGTGCTCCGGAGCGGGATGTAGAGGAAGAAGATAAACAGTGCCAAGAGGTCTGGACTTCATGGTTTTGCAGGCCTGTTGGCCTCCATTTCCCTGGGTTGTTTTCCTGGACCGTATCCCTTCTAGTATCAATTATCTTAACCTTTATTTTTTTATTATGCCTTTTGGGTACATGAAAAAATTTATGTTATAAAAATTTATTCATAATAATTTAAAATATTGTGAAAAACAGTAGTATTATTATAATTTTTTCATCTTAGCATTAACTTGTTTGTTTATTTTTAAAATTTTAAATTATTTAAACATGTATATAATAATTTAAAATATTAGAAATTAAAATAAATAAATTTATTTTTTATTGGTGAAAAAATTTTAAAAGTGATATAAGTGTTAAAAAGTAAAAAATGGTATGAATGTTAGAAATATAAAACTTCAGGGACCAAAAGGAAATAATTTGTGTTAAAAAAATTGACAGAAGGGTTTAAAACTTTAAACTTGTGAAGTTTAAGGATCTAAATATACAAAACGAAACTTTAGGGGCCTAAAGCTAAAAAGCTGATAAGTTTAAAGGCTTCAGGATGGGTTTTCCATACTAAATTTGAGTGAAATGTTAATGGGCAAATTGAGGTTCTATCCAATCAGAAATTCATAAGTAGACAGAAAAAGTGCTCTCTAGAGAGCTTCTCTCTCTAGTAGAGTAGATAGTAGTTTTCTTTAGTGGTTTTTATTAGTGGGTTTGATTTTTTAGGTGGTTTTTGGCCAAAAGCCACCCTTTTCCTCTTATTTGTTCTTTTTTGTTTTTGTAGTTTAGTCATCAAATAACTTGGATTTGATTATCTCTCAAATCCTCCTAGTTTCCTCTCTAGTTTTAATGGAGATTGATTAGGGCAAAGGTTACAGTCCGACGAGGAGATCCAGTCAGGCGATGGGCTTCTATCCGCAGCTACCTTGTCCAAAAATGAAGACAGAGCTCTAGTTAGTTGCTTCAAATTCAGTCCGGCGAGGAGTCTCTAGTCAGGTGACTGACGATGCTGCAGGAAGAAGATGGTCGATGAAGTTTCAGTATGATGCCCCAGGTTCAGTCTGGTGAGGGAATCTAATTCCTACAACGGACGATGCTAGGAAGAAGACGGTCTGGAAAGAAAAAAAAAAGAAGAAGAACAAAATCTCTTTTCCGGGCAGTATACCTCTGTTTGTGTAGACAAAAAAAAAAAATTTGTTCAATCCTTCTTATTTTAGTTGTCTGCACCAGAGTAATTTTTTAGGTTTTTTATTTTTGTGGCCATAGATTGGAAGATACTAGTTGGTTGCTTAGACTAGTTTTGGTGGGGTTTTTTTTTGTTAGTTGTTTTATTAAATTCGCTTCCTCTTAGTTTCAGGTACTAAAACATGAAAAAACTCTACTTAGCAGTCTAATTTTTCAATGTCTACATAGGAGACTACTCTTATAGTAGTTCCAAAAAGGTCTTGGTAACAAGGTTTGAAAACCTTATTTTGTTCTCCATTTTGATTCTCTTATAGGCCTAGTGACTTCCTTTGTCCTCTATGAGGCGTGTTTTAGAAATGAAGTTGTGTTTCTCTTGACAAAAAAAAAAAAAAAAAATCAGAAATTCATAGAAATTTTAATTACCCAATCAACATCCAATCAAATTGATGTCACTTGACAGGTTTTGAAGATTAAACTCAAGTAAAAAAGCACGGAAAAATTACAAATTTGGTGTTTGAACTTTTGTGGTTTTTCTATTTGAGTGTCTGAACTTTTTTTTTTTAATTCAAGTGTCTAAACTTTTTAAAAACGTATCAATCTGGTGTATCCATCCAATTTTGAGCTGATTATGTGCTTAGTCAGCTGAAATGGAGCCCACTTTATTCCATCTCACATGCCACGTCAGCAACTAACTTTACTCTTTTTTTAGTTTGACATAAATGACCTTCATTTATTCTATGTAAAGACAAAAATGGACAAAACAAAAATTGACAAAATTAACCTAGATCAAAATGCAGTTCTTTGTTTCTCAAAAAAAAAAAAAAAAACTGAGCAAATTACAGTAACCTCCCTGAGGTTTGACCTAATTCGAACTTACATCCCTCTTGTTTCGGAATCGATCATTTACCTCCCTAAGTTATTGATTAATTAACAAAGAAGGAGTTCTGTTAGGTTTTTGATCGATTTCTGTTAAGTTTTTTGTGAAAAGACTAATTTACCCTTTAGGTACAAAAAGACTAAATTGCCAACCCAGGGACAATAAATCCCCAAATTGAAAAGAAAAATCACACAAAACCTAATCCCTAAAACATTCAAATGTTAGCGCTCGAATAGATGAAAGCGACAGACCAAAGTAATGACTTATTCGAAATTTTCTTTCTTCTTCTCAAAAAATCAGGAATTTCTCCTCAACATCCCTAAAACCCCTCAATGAAAATCCAAAAACCCAAAATTCCCTAAAACCCTAAATCATCCGTTAGCTACAAATTGAAAAGCCCGAATATATAAGTGTGTGAGGGATTTGCAGATGGCATATGCAGAAGCGTACGAGTTGGTTTTGAAGTATGAGAATGAAGAAAAGAAACTCAGTAATGTATGTCCACATTCCTACTCTTATTTATCATTATTAGAGGACTGTTTTAGATTGTTTGTTCTTAGAAGTGGGTTTGTGGATATTGTGTATGGCGATGAGAAATGCTTTATAAAAAATCATGAAGATTTAGAGGAGATGTTTAGGAAATATAAAGAATCACCAATAGTTTCAATTAGGTTTTTTGATAAACAATATGGGACTGATGCTATGGAGTGGGGGAACACCGATGATGTGGAGTGAGGAAACAAGGATGCTTATAACAAAGATGATAGAGTAGATGATGGAAATATGGAGGATTTAACGGTTCCAAATTATGTGTGGCCAAAGACAGTATTAAATGATAGAGTTGATATTGAGATGTTATTAGATGCAATCACTGTTCCAGATGATGAAGAAAATGTGGTTCTATTCAGCAGCAAAAAAAAATGAAGGTAAAATGAAGATTAGAGGTGGCAAACGCAGAGGACCAAGAGTCATCATGCCAAAAAAAAAATCTGATATTGAAGAAGGGGTTATAGCAAAGGATGATGCAGAACACATAGTTGGTGAGAAAGAAAGTTGTTTAGAAGCTGGTGGAGTAGAGATAGAAGATGATGTTATAGGCGAAGGTGTTAATGATGGTGTTGTGCAGGAATCAGTGGATGACACATTTGTCTTCCATTGTCAAATGAATGACCAAGATTTGGATGTAAATAATGATCAACCACCAGAAGTTGATGATGCGGGTGTAGGAAGGGTTTCAAGGGGGCTGAGTCGTGGTACATCCAGGATAAGAGGTAAAGGACCTATTAGGGGTGGAGTAAGGGTTACTGGCATTCATAGAAACAGAAATTTGAGGCCAAGGAAGAGTGTTGAACAAGAAGATGTTAATGTGCCAGCAAACATTTATGAATTTTCAGAAAGTGATGATGAGGACTGGATGAATGAAGAAGATGTAATTAGTAATGGCAGTGATTCGTCAGACTCTGTTGATAGTGAGACTGATAATGAGCATTTAGAGGATGATGGTACGGATGGCCTCGGTGATTTAGGGGAAGGGGACCTAGACAAGAGTGAATCTTCTGATGATGGAAATGAAAAGGGTAGAAAAAGGAAGAACAAAGATCCAATGAAAGGTATGTATAGCAAAACCTTTACAGCTGTTGATGGGCAAGATATTATTTTTGAAATTGGTCATGTTTTTAAAGATGTGCAAGCTTTTAGGGCTGCTTTGGTAGATTGTTCTGTTAAGGGTGGGTATAATCTAGTGAAGATTAAAAATGATCCTAGAAGGGTAACTGCAGAATGCAGTAGTGATGGGTGTAAATGGAGAATACATGCCTCCTTACTGCCTGATGGTGTGACCTTTATGGTTAAAACCTTAAATGATGATCACAGTTGTATCAGACCTGTGGACAATAAAAATCCAGTAATAACAGAAAAGTGGATTGCATGTAAGCTGAATGAAAGTTTAATGGCTGATCCTTCAATGAGCTATAATTTGATGAGAGTCCAGTTAAAAAATAAGTGGGAGATTGAGCCACTTACTTGGCAGTTGTATAGAGCTAGAAACAGAGTTAAGGAATCAAGTGAAGGGGCACATGCTAACAGCTATGCAAAGCTTTCAAAGTATATTAAACTGTTGATGGATCATAACCCATGGACTGTTTGTAAGATTGAATATGAAGATAGATAAAATCTTGACACAAATCCAGTATTTAAGAGATTATTTTTGTGTATTCAAGGTTTGAAGGAGGGCTTTGTTAAAGGGTGCAAACCGTTTATTGGGCTGGATGGATGTCATTTAAAGGGTCCTTATGGAGGAGTGCTCCTTGTTGCTGTGTCTGTTGAAGGACATAGAGGCATTCTCCCTTTAGCTTTTGCAATAGTTGAGACTGAGTGCAAATCTTCTTGGACTTTCTTCTTAGATTTACTGAAGTCTTGCATTGAAGATGGATTAAATGAGAGGGTCCTCACCTTTATGTTAGACAGACAGAAGGTAATGACACTGAATAAGTTATATTTTTACAAATTTTTTTTTTTTTAATTTCTTATATTAATTAGATTTTTTTTTCTTAGGGCTTGATTGACGCTGTAAAATCTTTATTCCTTAATGCTTGTCATAGGACATGTGCCCGACATTTGTTGATGAATTTTAAAAAGAAATTTCCATCTTTAGCTTTGAAGGATGACTTCTGGGCTGCATCATTTGCAACTCATGGCTATGAGTTTTGGGAGGCGATGAAGCGAATAAAAAAGCACAAAATTGGTGAGCCTCATAACTGGTTGGTCGAAGTGCCTCTAATTCAATGGTCAAGGCACATGTTTAATTCTGAAGTTAAGAGTGACCATGTGACAAACAACATGACAGAGTCTTTTAATAGTTGGGTGGAGAAAATTAGAGGGCTGCCAATATGTAAACTGATAGATGCAATAAGGCAAAAATGCATGGTGCGGATGCATAGGAGATTTGCAAAAGCAAGCACATGGGAAGGCAAAGTGACACCAATGGTCAGAACAACTATTAATAATCTGATAAGAGAGAGCAGAAAGTGCAAATATTTCCCTAGCAGGAATGATGAGTTCGAAGTGGTTGATGGGAAATGCAAGTTTGTTGTTAAGTTGGGTGAAAAAAAATGTAGTTGTGCTTGGTGGGAAAAGTCTGGAATCCCTTGCAAACATGCAATGTGCTGCATTGGTTATAAAAGGGCCAATGTTGAGGACTACTGTGATGCTTACTTTACTGTGGAGAAGTACCTTGCATGTTATGAGCCTGCTTTGCATCCTTTTCCTCATAATGAAGTTGAAGAAGATGACATTCCAGCAAATGAGAAAGTTTTACCGCCTATTATCAAACAGCAACCTGGCAGACCACGTGTGGCAAGAAAGAAACAGGAGGGAGAGACACCAGCTGGAGGTAGAATTAAAAGATCCTCAGTGGTTAAATGCAAGATTTGTAAAGAATTTGGTCATAACAAAAGGACATGTACCAGAGATCCACCAACTGAGGTAAGTGAAAAGTGAATAACTATCTTTTATTATTTGGTTATTTGATCATTAATTATGAGATTTTTTTGCTTAATTCTGCTCTTTCTTTTGCTTATTTATGCACTGTTATTGTTTTAAAGCAACAAGCACATTTTGTGACTACCGCCAATCTTGTGGAAGAAGAAGTTGTTGCTGGTTCATCTTCCCAAAATGTGAGGATGACTGAATATGATTTATTTCATAAACCTATTGATAAATTGTTGTTTTGTTAATGAATTTTGTTTTTAATGTTTTTTTTTTAGGCTTCATCGATTAATAGTGGTTCAAAGGCATCAAGGGGTAGAGGAGGACGGGGGACTCATGCCAAACCTAGAGGAGATCTGCGAGGAAGAGGTGTTAGAGTTGCAAGGATGCAGTAGAATTGAAGAAACAACTTTTTTTGCAAAAACTAGTTTTTGGGGTTTTTTGTTAATTGAGCAGCTTTAGCAATATTTTTTTAGCCTTTAAGCTGCTAAGCTGTAAATGCTTCCATGACATATTTTGTTAGGTGCACATATTTTGCTTTTTAAGGAATATAGAAGTCATGCTCCATATCTATAGGTTACAGATTCAATTTGGCTAAGTGCACAAAATCACAATAGGAAGATTTTTGTATAGGAAAGAAATTGCTACAGAGCAGTGTGTTATTCTGCCTAATGTAGTGATATATACCTTTCTATAATTTAAAAGCTTTTATAACTATTAAATCTTCTTGTTTATTCTCTTATTCATAGAATGCAAATGAAAATTGTTTACTACCTTTTCTTTATTTTTGAACATTGACAGGTTACCTTATTAAACATAATAGAGTTTCATACATCACACATATACGTTGAACATAATAAAGAGGAAGGATAATGTCTCATTGCACAAATGACCAACTACATAATGTGGTGAGGATGACAGAATCACACTCTCTAACCTCATACAAAATCAAAACATCCTTCCATTTCTACCTAACAGTCTCATGACTAGTTCCCTATCTAACTACATATATTCCATATATGTCATTCAAATCTTAAAACCAACTACAATAAACACAACAAGTAACATCACCCCAATAAATACAAGAGCAAATGATCCAAATATCTTCACATAGCTCACAACAGTTTCAAGTTGCATAATCTTTCCATACAACAACTTGTTTTCCTCTTTTAAAGATCGAATATCCTCCTTCATTTCACTCATATCCATGCCATTGCCTCTCATTCGAATTGCCCTATCTAAGCCTTCACTAACTGCAGCATTTCTTCCAACATTTGATGGCGTACACCAACCCAACCACCCACATATACCATCTTCACAACTGTAGTATAGCCTATTCTCATTTTTTGCATTCTCACAAATTTTCACCAGCGCTCTTTTTCCACAACCACATTTGATATTCACATATCTTGGCCCTTCACATCCACTTTCAGAATTGCTTGCCGAAGACATTGTTCTTCAAAAAAAAAAAAAATTGTTAATTAACTTTATAAAATCTCTATTATGCTGACATTTGATCTTATAACTAATAAACATGAACAAATATCTTCAACCCAATTTCATTTCTTAACCCTATTCAACCAAAGAAATCAATTTTTCTTAAAAATACCAATCGAACCTTAAAACTCTAAATTAAACATTAACTTACATGAAATCTCTAATTTTTTTGCTTTAGATGGCGTTGCTTCAAACTGATGCAGACGAGGTGGTAAATGGAGACGATGCAGGCGATGGACACGAGATGGAATGGAGTCTACTTCAAAGAAAATGATTTGCTCAAGTGAAGTGTGGTAGTAACGTTGAAGAAGAACTATAGAAATTGTTCTTCTTTTCTAAATAGAAACGACACCGTTTGACAAAAGGGTCCTTTTTGCCATTTAGAAAAATTGTTTCCTTCAGGTCAACCATTTTTCCTTGACTAACATTATTTTTTCATCAAACCCTAACAGAACTCTTTTTTTGTTAACGGAATAAAAACTTAAGGAGGTAAATGATCGATTCTGAAACAAAAGGGATGTAAGTTCAAATTAGGTCATACCTCGGGGAGGTTAATGTAATTTACCCAAAAAAAAAAAGTTGTTCTTTGAATATCAAAAAAACGAAGACTTAAACCAAAACAAAAAAGAAAGCTTTGGGCATTTATTTGAAAATCAAAAAACGAATCCCATCCACCAAATACAAAATTTTTCAGAACGCTACTTTGTCTTTGATTTGATCTCACAAGAAAAAAAAAAAAAAAGGATGCCGGCCGATGCTAATGGAGGGCCATTGCTGAAGAACACCCGATGTTAATCACCAGCCACTCGCAAATCTGTCATCCAGTCGGCAACCCTATTAAGCAATGCAAAACAGTCAATCAACTCTACCAAATCCATGGCCATCTATCAGTGATTTCCACTCTCTCCACACTCTCCATTCCTCTCCTCTTCGTGCCCTCCATTTCTTCCTCCAAATGCGCCGCTTCTCTGTTCCATGCATTGCTTATGCTATGCAATAGCTCTGCTAGCAACGCATTGCCATCTTGATCATGAGTGTAAGCAGTTGTCATGATGGCTGGTTTGATCATGGCAGGAGACCAATCACTGTGCACTCCTTTGAGAAGAGCAGCGATACCCGATACTTGTGGGCAAGACATTGATGTACCCGATAATATGTTGAACTCGGTGCGTCGCGTATCTTGGTGGAATTCAGCTGGAGGAAGGTCTTCGGGCCAACCCGCTAAGATTTCAAAACCTGGAGCAATCACATCTGACTTCATCACATATTCGGACACTTGATTAGGGCCACGGGACGAGAAGTCAGATACCAACCCCAACCTGCGTCCCACGAAATACCATCGTTGCTCGTGGGTTAGGGGAAGAGGACATGTAATCAAAGAAAAGTCGACGAGCTGATTCTGTGATGGATAGTGCAAGAGTCAAATATTTACCAGATGATGAATCCCCGGCAGCGATGGCACTGATTCCACCGGATTCATTGACAACCAGTCCTATTCCAAGAGGTGACAAAAATGGATAACACTCAGATCTTGCCGAGCACGAGTTCTTCATCAAAAGAACCGGGCTCACAATAATCAATGGCAGCAGTCTCGTTTGCTGTTGCATTTCTCGCGTAAATCAAAGGTCAATATTCATTCTCAGGAAATGCAGGACCATTATAGAGAGAGAATCCATTTATGATGCCACCTCCTTCAAGTAATATATCGGCTGGAAACTTTCTATCAATTGTACTAGCACTAACGGTGATCATCCATGGTGCTATGTTAGTCACAGAAGCACCAAGAGGACCACAATTACCAGCAGAAGCAGATACAATTATCCCTTTCTCCATTATCTGATCGTTTGGACAACACTTACCAAGTATTCGAGGAAAGTTCTCAGAGAGATGTGGTTTATTATAATGCATTGATTGATGGATTTGTTGAAGTTGGGTGGTGATATGTTTGTGTAGAGTGGTTGCTAGAAGGGTGTAGTATACACGGGAATGTTGAAATTGCAAAGAAAACAGCAAAGAAAGTGATGGAGTTAAAACCTGAAGATGGCGAGGGATTATTCAAGAACTGCTGTAGGTATTGCTTTTTTAATCTAGGTTAATTTTTGTAAGTAAATCAATAGAAGTTTTGCCCATTTTTTGTTTGTAGCATAGAATAAATCAAGGTCATTTATGTCAAACTAAAAAAAGAGTAAAGTTAGTTGCTGACATGGCATGTGAAATGGGACAGAGTGGACTCTATTTCAGCTGACTAAACACACAATCAGCTCAAAATTGAATGAATACACCAGATTAATATATTTTTAAAAAATTCAGACACTCGAATAGAAAAAAATAAATTTCAAACACTCAAATAGAAAAATCATAAAAATTTAAACATCAAATTTATAATTTTTCCAAAAAAAGCGCCATCTATTATGATTCTACAAGACATGAAGCTGCCGCTTCTCTCAGCATATATGCACATGTAAGGAACTCGTAACTTGTGCCCTCTATACAATAAGAACACTGTGTTAACCAATAGATCACAACCACCACAACTGGGCTACACTTTTCATAATATAATATCTTTCCTTGCAGCATTTCATTAAGCAAGATTGCCACCCATTGATGGACTTGGAATTTGGTCAAGCAGACTTCCATTTTATGGGTAATTCACATTCACCATCACCAACACGTTTTACTTGCAGCAAGAGCCGATTCCTTTTCTTAGCCCTTTCTCATCCATCAGCTTCTTGACTCATTACTCTACAAGCACAGTCGTGCCTTCATCACATTCTTCATCCAGCTATGCTTGCGCTTTACGTGCTCGGTCACGCCATGAACCTTGTTGCTTTGCGAGCACCTAACAACCATATAAAGGAATTACTTAAACTTGCTTCTTTCATCTCTCCCTCTCTCATATGAAACCACTCACCTTCTCACTTAAAAGACCTGGAGCAGCTTCGGTTTTGGCGCTGTCCTTTCCAGATTTGTCAGCTTCTGGCTCGTCGTCTGAAATCATAGAACCAGAACCTGCTGGTGCTCCAAACATGGCCTCATCATGAGCAGCTTTAATTTTCTCCTCCTTTCTTGCCTTCATAATAGTATGGAATATAAAATTAGATCAGAATTTAGAAGGCGTGTAACATATTCATGTTTGAGGAAAAACAGATTCTAAAAATGAAGATTTATGACAGTTAAATAAGACCTAAACTGAAAAAATGAATACAACACAGATGATGCATATACCTCCACAGCAGAAAATCTGAAGCTCTGGCCAATGTGTTTGACAAGTGCTGCATCATCTTCTGCAACTGCACAAATGGCAAAGATATACTGTGAGCTCTTCATTGCACAATCAACTTTTTTTTTTCAAAACTGAATAATCTATTCAGTTGATGCCCACATCTAGTCAATGTTAGTTCAGTTAATTGACTTAAAGGTAATAAATACAACACAAAAGAAAATTTTACATGTAAATAAAGCAAAAGGAAAATACTAGGGAATTTGAAATTTTTTTTTGCTAATTGCATGGCACGTATAATGCAGATAAATCCCCTTCATGAAGCCTCTTTTTGTTTCTAAAGGAGAGCAATTTCCCGAAGATGGAATGGACGAACTATTTTGACATCTTATTATAAAACACGTGTTTGTGATCAAATAAGTGTGCAGGCATGAGGAACATATACAGAGAGAAGCAATGGACAGCAAAGTATAGAAGCTAGATGTAGCTTCAAGTTCCTAAAATGAGTGTGATATAGTATCATTACCTGGTGGCACTTGCAAAATATTGCCATGCAGAAACTAAAGTAAAGAATATTCTAGCCAAATTAGAGAAAAGCTACAGGAACACAATATAAGGAAGCAACAACATATTGTCTTTGGAATTCACATTTTTTAATTTGTGCCAACCAAAGCCATCAAACTACTTCATAGAATATATTCAGAAATGCAAGATGGTATATTTATAACTAACCTTCAATTTCCTCATCATCAAGAGGGGCATCCTTGTCAAACTCAAATCGTTCCCAGCCAGAATGCGATCCCTTCGTTGGATCATTTTCCGCTGCAGGTAAAACACAATAGAATAATATGGATTAAATTTAATGCAGAAGAAATTGGCAAATAGGCCAGGTTCACAAGCCATTCCTCAAGGAATTAAATTATGAAAGATGCAACGAGGAAGAGTGTCTAAAAATCCACCAAAATGAAACAAGGGAAGTTTGCATTGTGCAACAAATTGCATAAACACAGACTTCTTCATTAGAACTGCCACTTATAATGCCCCGAGATAGTTTCAAAATCCAAATTTCTTGTTACTTAAAATCAGTCATTTGCAAATACAAGGTTATGTTGCAACTGTGAGCCATCAATTTCATTCCTTTCATATAATTTCAGGCAACAAGTTCTGTTTTAGCATAGGTCAACCTAACATTGCAAAAGCAACTAATCACAAAATAAAACAGCAAGCTGAAATCTTCTGAGATGAGGATAAGACAAAGCATGGTAATTAAATCCATTTCTTACCAGTTTCATTGAGCTGAAATTTCATCCTGGCTTTGACTTTTTCAGCTGCTGTCTGCTTAGCAAGGAACAAGTTACATAGTATTCCAATTGCCAATTTTCAAAGTTTAGCTCCAAAACATGAATATAAAGAGAGAAATAATACAGTTGACATGCCCAACATTTCACCTCATTATGCGCAGCCATTCACCAGAAGTTTTTGGCCAACAGAGCTAATAATAAAGTAATGGAATTGAAAATTTTACAACAAAGAGCTATAATAACTCCATCATTATCACATTCTCAACACTAAATAACATGCTCCTCTTTCTTTTTGTTTTTTTTTCCTGTTCAATTCAATATTCATCCATAAAAAAGCTTGAGAATTTAACTGTTATGATCTTCAAATAACATTGAATTGTAACACAACTTTTTTCAATAAAAAAAGTACCATATTTTCATAGCCGAGAATCATCTTTGAATAATCAACGCCTCCATTTCTCTCCTTTCGGGTTCTCTCCTGTGCCACGTCATCACTCCGGCACTTCTCCGACCTCCTCCTTCCACGCGGCGATGAGCTCCGACTATTACGATTCCTTCTCTCTGACCTACGGTCCCGCCTTGGTGACACGCTCCGGCTCCTACTTCTGCTTCTGCTTCTGCCCCTCTTCCTCCTCCTTCTGTTATATCTATCTCTCTCTCGGCTCCTGCTCCTGCTCCTGCTTCTGCTCCGGCTTCTGCTCCGGCTAGGCTTCCCATAACGCCTCTCTCTACTTGTAGAACGATGCCTCCGGCTATGGCTAGACTCTCTAATGCTTCGCTCCGAGACCTTAAAAGATGAGTCATCTGTCGGTGTCTTCTTGAGTTTGTTTTGAACGGCCTGAAGCTGAGCTTCTTTTTCGAAATTTGAGGTCTGTGTAGGGCTTGAGGATCTGACAAACTTGCTAAGAAACGAAGAAGAGGAAGCGAGAGCCGAGCCTCTCGAAGGTGCGGAATCGTTGCTGGTGCTAGAGAAGCCGAGGCCTTGCTTGAACCGAGCGGCGCCTTCGCCTTTGCGAGTTAGCTCTTCGTAGTAAGCAGCTGCCTTGTCTTCCTCCATTGCTGTTTCTTGATTTGGTTGATTTTGGCGATGCAATTTCTCTGAAATGCACGACTTATTAGTTCTTAAAACGATGTCGTAGTAACTCTCTAATAGACCATTGGGCCTCTGATATTAAACATTTGGGCCTTTCATGTTGGAATATGGTTGATTGGATGTTGGGCCACCTGCTTGCCCCGTGTCTACTTCCTTGTATTGATACAAGACTATAACCCAATTTCTTTTTTTTTTAACTTGATTTTCATCTTTAAAAGTAACTAGAAAATAAATTAGTAATTTTTTATATTATTAAAATATTTTACTTATATGGTGATAAAAATTAAAATCATAATTTATTAATATGATATAAAATTATTATCCTTCAATTATTCAACTTCATTGTACTTTGAAAATAAAATCAGATAGCAGTAATTGTTTTTGTTTAAATAATATTTTAAATTTAAATTATGATATATAGTTGTATTAAATTAGTCTTTAAAAAATTATTACTGTTTTTGTTAATTTTGTATAAATTAAATCGAAATTAATAAGAATTAAATAAACTTACAGTATCAAATAAACTTGATGAAATTTATTGATAAGCAGGAATAACATAGGTGTTATAAAATAGAAATATAGGGGCAAAGCCAATTCCATAAATAAAAGTTGACCAAAACATGAAGAAGATGAAGCAGAAGTGGTGGTGGTGGGGGGTGAGTGGTGTGACCTGTTGCACACAGAAACACAAACACAAAGAAACAGGCAGGGTTCCAAGTGGATCCAATTTCTGAAAAGAAAGGACAAGAAAATCTATAAATAAAAAAAAAAAAAACTCCAATTCCCTATATTCCCCCATTGGATCCGTGAAGCGAGGTGAGGTCAGGAATCAGGAGGAGGGCCTCTGGTCCCTTTTCCTCAACTAGGCCAAGCAACAGAGTAAAAGCAAAAGCAAATCGTATCCCGACTGCACAACGCCAAAAATTAAAGGCTCAAACTTCAATGCATATCCTAAACAGATTATACATATCAATCTATATCCTCATTGTTGCTGTAACTATTAACTATAAGCTCGCCCACCCACACACATACCCTCTCTGATTTAATTTATTGTCTGCCCAGGCCAAAACCGATACGATCCGATCCCATCCGATCCGCTCCTTCACGCAAATGTATGATATAAAAAAATATTAAATATAATTGCAAATGGGGTCTCAAATATCACATCTTTAACTTTAGGATTGTTTTCCTGAAATGACCGTACATAAGGTTGGAGAGATATGACACGCAACCACTCCGCACCACCACTCTCACGCTCAAATGGGGGCGGCTTTCTGTTTTTTGACGCCGCCGGTATGCGGCCAATCTGAGTCCGCCTCGGTTTTGCAACTTTGTGATTTCGCTGCTTCAGGTTGATTTCTTTCTCCGACACAAAGTGACCATGTCAGCAGCTACTTCATATACAATCTAATTGTATTTGACCTCATATGCCGCGTTGACTCGTGGTCAAAATTATTATTATTTTTTCTTTTTTGCAGACATGGGATCAGGTTAAAGCAAAAAAAAAAGCTGCCTTCTTCGACCTTTTTCAATTGAAAATTCAAACTTTCTGAGTTTTTCTGTAAAAATTAGAATTAAACTCAAAAGAAAAATTACTTGGTAGTTTATTTGTTTATATGGGTATCGAACCGATGCACAAATTGCGGTACCAAAACTATGCAAACAAAAGTGGTTAAGAGAATAATTTAAATTTAGTGTTATTTTCTAAGAACAATGTATTCCATTTTAGTGAAGATAGGTCACACTGGTGTAATCAAACCGAGTCGAGTCGACACAGTGTCAAGCTCGACTCGACTGTCAAACTCGAAGCTCGAGCTAAACTCGAACTCGATCGAGCTCTTCTTTTTAAAGCTCAAGCTCAACTAGATTAAAAAATTCATATACTCAAGTTCGATTGGATTAATTAAATTAAAATTTAAAATTTTTAAAATTATATATTTTTAAAATCTTCAAACTCGACTCGATTTCGAACTCAACTAGATTAGTAAATATATATTTATAATTATATTAAAATAAAAGATAAAATAGTAAATATGTTAAACTCGTCTCGAACTCAATAAGCTCGATTAAGCTTGCGAGCCTATCGGTCACATATTTAGGAGCTTGAACTCGACTCGATAATCTATTCTAATAGCTCGAGCTCGAGCTCGACTTGACAATAATCGAGTAGATTTCGAGTTGATCCTGACTAATTCGCGAGTAGGTTTGGCTCAGTTACACTCCTAGGTCACAGTGACATATTGATCATTAGACCAATAATGTGGGGTAGTGTGTTCATATTATTTAAATTCATATTATTATTTTTTTTGTCGTTACATCATTCTGACTATCGGAGAGATTACAACAATTACAAATACTATTACAGAGATTATAAAAACACTCTTACGAACTATTACAAATTAATACAAATCATAGAGAATATATTTATATAAGAGTCCTAATGGGAGAGGGATAATAACATAAAATTATTAACAATATCCCCACAAAGAATTGAAGGTCACAAGCCATCTTACCAATTAAGTTAGATTTCATTGGCAATTCATACTAGTCACTTTAAATAAATATATATCAATTAAAAATAATTTATTAATATGAAGATCCAAGTATGCACAATATGGATTACTTCTCATTTCTTAAATCATGTGAATATTTATTCCACCAGTTGATAATATTAAAATTCAAAACTTAGGATGATTTTAAAAATAAGTGATTATTAGACCTTAAATTCACTTTAATTAATCATAACTTATTGAATTATAAATATTGATAGTTTAAACAAAAAAAAAGTAATAATGGATGTCATGCATTTCAGTATCTCCTTATGTGTGTCATGTATTTTATTCATGTGTTATGTGTGTGTTTATTGTTCGAAAAAAAAAAGATTTTTTTTTCCTTAATATTCAATGGTATCTTTGAATATATCGAAGGTAGATATCATGTACGTGTAAACATATATATATATATATATATATATGTAAATGAATATATATTTTTTTTCTTTAAGTTGCGAAATGATGAGCTCAATCTCAAAGAAAATCATTTAATATCTTTGCTGATATCTGCCTTTTTTGGAAACAAATGGTTTCCACATGTGCAGAAGAAGCAAATATATAAAAAAAAATGTGATTTTCTTCTTTTGAAAATCAAAAGTGCATTCAGCAACTTGCATATGGTTTGATTCGGATTCGTTGGTTTGCAAATACAAAGTCGATCCTCTTGTTTATGACCAGAAAAAATTTGGTAACTAAGTCTGTGTGGAATGGATGATATCCTCACCTTGCTAAAAAAAGGAAGTATCTTAGCTTCAAAAAGAAGAAGAAGAAAAAGGTTGAGTTTGCTTGGAAAAATTATTATACATTATCGTTTATAAAAAATATTATATTATGATGCTAACCACTAAATTTGGAGGTGAACTCGTTAAATGGTAACTTCAATCTTTAAGAACAACATTCTGAAATATAATGTTTAAATTTTGTCATCATCAATTTTAAAAGAATTTTTTATAAATCTAAAATTTTTTAAGAATTTACAATTAAGTGATATACATTTAAAAAAATCATTAATATAAATAATTTTTTGTTAGTCAACTATTAAAATAAAATTGATGCATAAATTTTTATATTTTAAGTGTTCAAATTAAATATTGAATAAAATTGATGAATTTTTCATATGCACATCACCTGATTCTAAAGTTTTTAAAATTTTTGAATAAAAGATTCAAAAATTTTAAAAATTCAAAAAAAGAATTTTATAATTTTTTCTAAAAATTATTATATAGGCTTAAATTTTTTTAAAACTTTTATAATTGGGTGATATATATTTTTTAGAAAAAATTTATCAATTATATTTATTGATCTAAATAATTTTTCATTTTTTAACCATTAAAATTAAAATTTTGTTTGACTTATACAATTGAATTGCGAGAGTTTTTAGAGATAAGGTCCAATTTTAGAAGATTAAGTTCCTATTAGAATAAAAAAAATTTTAAGATGCAATGTTAATTTCGGGGTATAGTTGAAGGTCCAATTTGACCCTTCAACCTCTAAAATTGTTTTATAAACAAACATATTTTTATTTATCAATTGGTATAAAAAATTAATTTTTTAATTAATAAAATAGAAAAATATTATAAATATAAAAAAAAACAAAAGAAAATTTGATAATTAAACTATAAAATCACATAGTATTTATATGTAACTTTTCTAAAACAATTTAAAATTTCTGTATTTTAGAATTTATTATACCTTGACTAATTAAGTTTGATCGAAATAGAACTATAAAAACTACAAAAAAAAAAAATTCAACAACTAATTTAATGGGATTGAAAACATCAAAACTCAAACTCTAATATATTTTTTATTTTTTTCAAATTTATGTAATTGATCTTACTAATTGACTAGTTCCCTTTTGTGACACAATATAATTTTTTTTAAAAGGTTTGCCTCTAAGTTTAAATTGGAAGGTGGATGTGCATCATCCTCCAAGCACAATGCCAAAAGGACTATAATTAGAAAGCGTATATGATGAAACTGCGAAGAAACAAAGAAAGCAAACGTTAGAGTCAAGAGGCGTTTGTCTTGCGGTGTTGAAACTGAAGAATAAATCTTTTTCATTTCATGAGTCTCTTACCACTGTTCATGTCTGTCTGAAGAGAGAGATTCATTACAAATATTTTTGACAAAGAAAAAATTAAAAAGAACAGTAAAAATTGACACGACAAGAGACAAAAGTGGGGCTGCTTTGAAAAGATTTGCAAAGATCTCAAGAAATTTTAGATCCTCAGAATCTCTCTCCTTTTCTTTTCTTCTCCATTTCTTTTTTAATTTTTTTTAAAAGCAAAATCCCAAATCTTTCTCTTTACCCATTTCGTTGTTTCTTCTTGTTCTCCTTTTGCTATAATAAGCATCTCCACCTCTCATCTTCCACTGCTAAGATATATCAAATCTTGTTTTGCAACTTTTTTTTTCCCCCTTTCCTTGAACCACACATTGCTCCTATAAAAAGAAAAGGCTTATTCTGTTCATTTCTTCTCTGTTCCGGTTACATGGCAACGGCGACCGGTGAGGTTTTCAGGCAGAGTTTGCCGCATGAAGTTAGAGTTTCTTCTAATGGGTCGTCTTCAGATTCAGAGCAACTTCATGTTCTTGCTGTTGATGATAGTTTTGTTGATAGAAAAGTTATTGAACGATTGCTAAAGATTTCGTCTTGTAAAGGTTTCACCTTTTTACTTGTTTTTATCACCAATATAAGAAATTTGAAATTTTGGTTGCTGATTTGAGTTCTTCGGTGATTGCAGTTACTGCTGTTGAGAGTGGTACTAGAGCTCTTCAGTATCTTGGATTGGATGGAGATAAAACCTCTGTTGGGTTCAATGTAAGCTAAAAATTGTAGCTTTTTTTTTTAATGGTTGCTTTTCTGTTTGGTTGCTGAGAAATTAATTGTTTTGATTGATTGGTGTGGTTATAGGATTTGAAAGTGAATCTCATAATGACGGACTACTCTATGCCTGGGATGACAGGATATGAACTGCTCAAAAAGATCAAGGTTAGAATCCTCTAAAACAATTGTTTTTTCCTTTTTTGCTTTTGATTGATTGCTTATATTATTTTTAGTATGTTAATGGGCTGTTAATTTTATTTTTTGAGCAGGAATCATCAGCTTTCAGAGAAATTCCTGTGGTGATCATGTCATCTGAGAACATCTTGACTCGAATTGATAGGTACTCTTTTTGTTGCCTTGTTCTTGTTTTCAATTAGGACATGTGTTGTAGTATTCTGGATCAATAGACGGTGACACTTTTTTTTTTTTTGAAAGCAATAGAGTTAAGAGATTTTGTGGCCTTGTTGAGTGTTAGAATTTCATATTCCAATAAAGGGTTGCAGGAAAAAATTATGTTGGATAAGCATCATCTGAATGACAGTTGAAATGATGAAATTTTATTGAGAAAATCTTGAAGAATCCAGAATAGGATTGTCTTTTGAGATGGACATGCATGAATTGTGGTTATCATCTCTACCTTAGAGATACTACATGAGGAATGATTTGATTAGTGTTTGAACACATGGTTTGGTGATGAATTATTGTAGCAAAAATCTTAAAAATGTTTGTGGTCAAAGTAAAAGTATGAACAGGGTGATCATTTCTTGACTTAGATTTTATAATATAACGCGGTTTCAGCACATAGGATAAAAAATATCATCAGGATGTGATTATATTTTGCCATCATATTTTAATAGCTGCATGATTGGTTAGATATAGTCTCTTGCAAATGCTGACATTGTAATTAGATTTAAAGAGATAATGATCTTGTGTCTGATCAGTGGCATATTCTTGATGATGGACAGATGTTTGGAAGAAGGGGCAGAAGAATTCATAGTGAAACCAGTAAAACTTTCTGATGTGAAGAGATTAAAAGATTTCATAATGCGTGGAGAGGGAGAGGGAGAGGGAGAGCAGAAGATAAAGAGCAGAGTTCTAAAAAGGAAAAGATGCACTACGCCTGATCTGGTATCAGCTGAACTACCATCTCCATCACCATTATCTACCACTAGCGTGTCCAAAAGGCCTAAATTGTTTAAGAGAGATTAGTTTTCAATGTTGTCATTGAAATGATGAATTTTGTTAAATTTTTGCCAATACTTGTTGATGGAGGAATAGTGTTTGTTATTGCTGCACATATACTACTACTAGCTGACTCGAATTGACACGAACAACCAGACACTAGGGCAGAAAGACAGAAGCAAAGGATAGATATTATGAATAGTGTTATGAGAAACACTGGTTGGAAGGAATATTTTTGTTTTCTTTGTGATAATGCTAACATTTTGATTTCCCGTTAGGTTCATGCAAGTTTAATAGCTTCAAAGAAGCAAGGTTGTTTCTTAAAGTTGAATTCTGATCAGAAGGGCTATTAATTCAACAATGAACACTGAAGCTTGCTCTCCTTTAATCATTTAAAAGGTGTTAAATAGTGTTATTTGTTTCAATGGAGTAAAAATGCTTCACAGTTGACACCATACCCATGTTCTGGCTTTAATCTAAACCTATGGGCTTTGTTGTAACATTATCATCTTAATGACTGAGACGAGGAGATCCTAACCATCCCAAAACAAAGGAAAAAAAAAAGACTTCTCCTTCAAAATAGTGTTGGTGGATAGATATTAAATGCTTCAAGTTACCTTTCTCAAAAAAAAAAAAATGCTTCAAGTTAAAATACCAAAACAAGATTTTGTATGATATTGTTTCCAAGCTCCATCCAATCTTTAGGTATGCCAATGGTCCCACACTGAGGTGCCAACCAAACTTGTCAAATACTTCTAGTTCCATTCAAGAAAAAAACAAGGGGCTGGCCAGCATTAAGATATTGACCAAATCGCATATATTTCTGGGTCTTTAATTATATCTTATATTTACAATAACAACTCCTATAACAAACAGGATTGATTGTGATTTGAGAGGACCACCAGAAGAATGGTATTGCTTGCTAGCTTTGCTACGGGATATGCCACACCCATTGTTCGGTAGACACATTTACTAGACAAAAGATTGAATGAAACAATACCATCTGCTTGCAGCTTGTCTTTTTGCATGATTGCTAGAACCAACTATGGTTGTTGTAAGAAATAAAATTGTGTACAATTTTTGCATGTACCTTCTACCTCATGCTAATTATTACTTATTAGCTCCACCAATATAATTTATCTTTTGTTCTCAGCCCTTGCCAACGTTGTGCACCCACCATTTATGAGGCCAAGAAAAGGCCATAATGTAATTTAGTCATCTATGCCTTTTAGCATGGGGCAAATTGTAGGGATTTTTTTTTTTTTTTTTGGTCGGGAGATGGAGGGGGGAAGGGGGATTTGAACCCAACATCTCGAAGAGGAGCCGTCCCCGTGGCTGGAACGAGCCAGCCCAAGGCGGGAAGCTCAAACTTTTCTATGCCTAGGAGCGTTGCCCCTAGGGCTTGAACCCATGACCTAAGGGTCATGGGTTCCCCCCTTTTACCACTTGAACCAAGTGGTGAGGGGGAAATTGTAGGGATTTCAATAGGGTAAAAAGGGCCTAAAGACGAGAACACCTTGAACATATGCTGCTGGCACGAAATCCCTGAAATAAGCATAGGCCTGTAGCATAAATTATATGGTAGAAAGCTGTCCCTTTTTGTCTCTTTATCCACCATTGTTGCCATACGGCAGCTCTGCAAGTGAGTCCATAATCTTGACTTTGTTTTGCAACTATTATTATAGAAACTATATGCACGTTAAGATTGGCCATTTCTACATGCAATGCAAGTAACAAAAATTGTAACGACATATAGAGTTAAAACATCCCAAGACATTCTCAGATGTCAATAATAGACAATGAGACATGACATCTGAGGCCGGATGGCTAACCTCTCAAAGCACCCATCAGCACCCTCTCTTCGGCTGGTCTTTGATGAGCATGCTGCAACTTCAGAACGAGGGTGTTTTTCTTTTTTTTTTTTTTTTTTTTTTTTTTGGCAATTGCAAGTAATGAAAGCACAGAAACGAGTAAATGAACCCAACAGAAACAACTAACCACATTGAAAGTGTCAGCATTCAACACAAAAACAGAAGACAGCTGAAGATTTTTATAACCTCAAAGAAATAGAATAACTTTGTTTGCTTCACTTCATATTGGCAATTGGCAGGATGCTGTATCGATGGCTCTGCCTGTGATCTTGTCGCCATCTTTCTCCAACTCTGTTCTTTCCTTTTCTTCTACTGAAACGATGTCTCCAAGTCAGAATCTTGCTATGACTGTGCCTCCACCAATGTCTTCGTCATCGTCATCATCCAATCGAAAAGTTGTGATTGCAATTGTTGCCACATTTGCAACTACTCTAATAGTTTCTGCAATCTTGTTCTTTTTGAGTTACAAGTATGCTAGGCGTCTGAGGAGAAACAAAGTTGATGCAAGCTTTGAACAAGATGCTGTGGTGACTTGCGAAGAATTCAGAAAGTTTGGTAAGAAAGTGAAAGGATTGATTGTTGAAGAAAATGGGAGAGATGTTATATATGTCAAAGATTTAGAAGACAGAAAACTTAAAACCAAGTTCTCCAAGGTTGTGCTGAATCCTAGCTTTGAAGGAGAAGACATCAGGGAGGATTTGACAATAAAGAGATCAAGAAAATATAAACCTGCAGAACTGAAAGTGGAAGTGACGGAATTAGTTCCACAATCTCTGGAAATGACTCCACCTGTGCAAAATCCAACACCACCTCCCTCAGAATCATCTCTAACAAAGAAAGTTCAAGCACCTCCACCGCCACCGCCTCCTCCTCCACCACCACCCCCACCAGTACTAGCAACGGGAAAGTCTGCGCCGCCCCCACCACTACCACCACCAAAGGCTGGTGGTTTGGTTTCATCACTAAGACCACCATCAGCACCAAGATGGAACACAAACAACAAGAGCAGGGCACTGGGTTCAACTGAGAAGAGCTCAAATGGGACTAGTGTTGGCAATATGAAGCTAAAGCCATTGCACTGGGATAAGGTTATGGCTAATGCTGACCATTCGATGGTTTGGAATGAGATTGTTGATGGCTCTCTCAGGTACTTATTCTGTCTTTCAAACTCAATTCATCTAAAAGTTGTCTTCAATGACTTTTTTTGTCCTCGAAGTCATTTCTTTAGGTAGGCATCTCTCTAATGCATGGTTGTTCTTGTTTACTTGTCAGATTTGATGATAACCAAATAGAGACGCTGTTCGGATACACAACTGCAACCCACAAGAACCCTCAAGGAAATGGAGTCTCATCAAGCATAAGCAGCTCAAACCCTGCCTCAACTACTCAAATTTTCATTCTCGAGTCCCGGAAGTCGCAGAACACAGCAATTGTACTAAAATCATTAGCAGTTTCTCGTAAAGAAATCATCGATGCCCTTGTTGACGGCCAGGGACTTGCTGCTGATGTCCTTGAAAAACTTGCAAGAATAGCTCCAACCCAGGAAGAAGCAGCCAAAATCCTGCAATACAGAGGCAACCCGAGTAAACTTGCAGCTGCTGAATCTTTCCTTTACTACATCCTGAAAGCTGTTCCCTCAGCATTCATCAGAATCAATGCAATGCTTTTCAGATCAAATTATGATGCAGAAATTCTCCATCTCAAAGAATCCTTGCAAACACTTGAATTAGGATGCAAGGAACTACGAACACGAGGCCTCTTCTTAAAACTTCTTGAAGCGATTCTGAAGGCTGGCAATAAGATGAATGCTGGGACATCTAGAGGCAATGCACAAGGTTTCAACCTTACTGCCCTTAGAAAGATCTCCGATGTCAAAAGCACCGACGGCAAGACTACTTTGCTTCACTTTGTGGTGGAACAAGTAGTTCGATCAGAAGGAAGACGTTGCGCACTCGATCAGAACAGAAGTGTTGAAACAAATAACCGTGGAGGGGGCATGAATTGCGCTTCGAGTGCAGACACGCCGAAAGAAGCAGAAAGAGACAGAGAGCACCTGCTGCTAGGACTACAAGCATTGAGAGGATTGAGAACTGAATTCTCCAATGTAAAGAAAGCAGCTATCATAGAATATGACAGTTTCGTCAACATATGCTCCTCTCTTACGGCCTGTGTCGCAGAAACTCGGCAGCTTATTACACAGTGCGGCAATAGTGAGGGAGGAGGTTTTGTCAGGGAAATGAAAGGGTTTCTAGAGGAGACTGAAGAGGAGATTGTAGTAGTGGCAGAGGAGCAAACACGAATACTGGAACTTGTGAAGAGAACAACAGACTATTACCAAGCAGGAGCTTCAAACAATGACAAGGCAAACATGCTTCAACTATTTGTGATTGTGAAAGATTTTCTTGACATGGTTGATCAAGTGTGCATGAATATTTCACAAAAGATGCAGAAGAAGAATGTGGCAGCAAATGTAGGATCAGCATCACCACCATTACCAATACTAGTGAGAACTAGATTACAAGACTTCAGATTACATTTGGTATCAGATTCAACTTCTAGCGAATCAGATGATGATTTCTGAAGAAGGTTTCTATGAAATAAAACAAATTGGCCCAGAAGTTTTGAAGCTAACAATGGTGGGACAGTTTTGATTCTTGAGAATGTGTTACAACATTTAATCAGGAACTGAAATGCTTCTATCTTAGTATTTTACATGCTATGCGGTCGTTACATTCCTAGCATTTTCTTTAATAATACACGGGAGTTTCACACTACCTATAATATCAGGATTCAACCCATAATTTTTTCCGAGCAGGTTCTCTTATAAGACAACCGAGAAGCAATAGCCACCACACAACATTTTAGAATTGCAAATATGTAAAGTCTGTAGCACTTTATTTGCCTCCTGGAACACGCATACACGTGCCTTATGATAACATATTATAACATATTAGAGAGTAGGTTCGATCTTTCAACTCTCTCTCTCTCATATCTTACAATTAGGTAATTATTTAAAAAGACACGCATTACGGAGGGAATAGGGGGGCAAGGGGGAGCCCCCAAAAAAACTTTCTAAAATTTACTCTAAATGTAGTATTGAAAATTAATATGGCTCCCTTAAAAAAATTTGAATATATAATTATTTGGTCCTCCTAAAATTTACTCTATATCCCCCCAAATTTTCTAAATATTTATTTTTAGAATCCCAAATTTTCTAAAATTTACTCTATTTATAGTATTGAATATTAATGTGGCCCCCCAAAAAAAATTTTGAATATATAATTATTTGGCCCCTATATTCTAAAATTTATTCTATATTTAGTTTTTTGGCCCCTTTTGTTAAATTTCCGGCTCCGCCCACACCCAAAAAAGAAAAGGAAGAAAAAAAAAAAAAGCAGCCAAAACCACTTGCACAAAATCTAAAATTGAATGTTAAATTTATATTTCTTTCTTTCTTTTTCTTTCTTTTTCACTATGGATTTGCTGTCCGTTCAAATCGCTGGTTAATTACATCGACAGTACCCAAAATTATCATAAATTCCCATTAAAATACCCAAATTTTATTTTGTCACTTAAAACCTCCCAAGCGTTCGCTTGAATCCCACAAAAGTGCCTCCTCATACAAAATGCATCCTAATTGAATCTGCAAAACAGTCTGCAGAACCTACTAACTAAACAACAAAATGCATCTGATTCATCTGCATTTTACAAGGACAAAATACATGCTTCATCTGCTTCATCTGCAGATGCATTTTATGTGAGGAGGTACTTTTGTGGGACTTAGGTGAACACTTAGGAGGTTTTAAGTGACAAAATAAAATTCAGGTCTTTTAATGGAAATTTGTGATAATTTTGGGTACCATGGATGTAATTATCCCCTCAAATCGCTTGTGTTCACAAACGTAGACATTTGCACTGCGATTGCTATGTAGTTTACAATTCATGGGAACTTTAACCAAAATAATAATAAAATTTAAAAAAACATATGTTGTAATTTATGCATTTTAAAATTCTAGACATAGTAAAACAAAATAATTAATATATGATGTAAAATTATTAATTTTTTATATTTTTTAATCCAAAAAACCGTTGAACTAGTAATGGTTGTACATATCGCGATTCAAATTATAAACGTCAATCAAATAAAAATAGTTTCTTACTGGTTAATTTCAACAATTATTAATTTTTTATATTATCTCTATTTATTCTATATAGTGTGCCACATAAAAATTTCCATCTAAATTTGAATTTGTAATATGTATATATAAAATGTTGAGCTTTAAAGTTATTAAGTCCAAAATTTGAGACGTGTCTCTCTTCATGATTTAATATTCACCCCTAAAAAATTATGTGTTAAGTTATTAAAATTCATAATATTTTTCTATAAAAATATTAAAAAAATCTTATTTTAAAATACACATATTCTATTCTATGTAAAACATAATAATTTTTTTTATTATGTAAAACATAATAATTATATCATTACTTATCCTTTCCATCAAAATTTATTTCTTTTATTTTAACTAAAACATTTTTCAACTATTTTTTATTTTATTTATTTAATTATTATTATTACTATATATATTAAAAATATATATACTCTTAATAAAAATAATAAAATAAAATTATTATAATAATTTTTTTAGTTCTATTTTTATATTTAATTAAATTATATTTTTAATTTATTAAAATTATTAAATTAATTATTTTAAAATATATATTATTCACAATCCAACGCAAAAACAAGATCCACGATTAAGATCTTTCTAATTTTTGTGCCAAATTATCACTGCTAGAAAAAATAAATAAAACGCCTAAAAAGTTGAAAGCCTAATTTTGAATTTAAGCACGTTAATAGTAATAAATATTGTTTATCTAATAAAAACTGCTCTAATTAAACAATAACTATAACTTAGCTCAAAAATATAATAACCATACCTAACAACAGTCAAGAAACTCAAAACAAAGTCAGAACTCACCATCATTTTGCAGACAAAACAAGAATCTTTGCCAATTTCGAAGAAACTTCAATCCAAATTAAAGTGAAGTCTTGGGTCAATGGCACCGTAGCTCATCTTTGATATTTTTATCTAAAACTTGCGAAGGAGGTTTTGCATACATAAGTTCACCGAAGATCCGACATCTCCTTCAACCTCCACCCATAAAACAAGAAGAAGAAGAGACTAAAGTTTCTGGTTTTTGAAGGTTGTAACAAGAACCCAGAAGCAAAGATGACTAGTGTTAGGCTTGGAGAGAACATCGGGATCAAAGAAGAGGTTATCAAGAAAATATGTTCAATGGCCATGAAGGCTCACAGCAAGTGTTCTGGGAAGCAGTTATATGTTTGTGAAAAGATTAGATCTTCATCGGAAGTTGTTTTTAGCTTCCCTGGATCTTGGTTTGTATCTGATTGGTTTAGTAGAGGTCCCTTTGGAGAAGTGAACGTGGATCTTCAGCTGCTACCTTCTCTCAAACATCTAGGTCTTAGGGAAGTTGCTACTGTTAATGAAGCTTTTTTGCTGAAATTCAAGGCAGTTTTGGATAGTCAACAGTTCAGAAAGGAGGTAATTTCCAGTAGAATTGTGCTCTTATTTATATACATGTAATGGGTTCTGATTTTTTTCTTTTGTATAAATGGGTACTTGTAGCCTTTTATTTGTACACTTGAAAGCCTCACAGCATGCTATTTCAGTTTCATAAAAGACAGAGAGATGCATCTGATAATATAGGCAACAGTGTTGAAATGGAAATTCTGTTTAATTACTATATCTGGAAAGCTTATAGCTGCTAGAATTCAATTCTTTGAATAAAGAAAACAAACAAGACCTTTGAAGAAATGAAATCATTTCCTAAATTGAAATTTTGAAGATATTGGAGTTAATTAGGTTAATGTAGGGCTCAACAAAGTAGTATTAAATTGGCTGAAATGAGCAATTGCTTATCAGTAGATGCTAATCAGAGTCTACAATTTCTCAGGTGGGAACAGCTGTAACTGATGGAAAACAAGTTGTGTTTACGGGGCACTCCTTGGGGGGGCCTATTGCTATATTTGCTGCTATCTGGTTTTTGGAAGAGTACATAAGACCAGACCCCCTGCAAAAGCCGCCTCTTTGTGTTACTTTTGGATCTCCTCTTGTTGGAGATCGCATCATAAGCCATGCACTCAGGCGCGAAAACTGGTCTCGCTTCTTCATACATTTTGTTATGATGCATGACATTGTTCCGCGGATATCACTCAGCCCTCTTTCATCCATCGAACAACAATTGCAGCCAATTCTCAATTTCTTCAATCCAAAACCCACTCAAGAACCTGTAGGCGACATTGTTGGGTTTTTCATAACTGTAATGAGGAATGTGTCTTCTGTTGCGAGCCATGCTGCCTGTAAGATGATGGGGAGCACAAGTCTATTGTTGGAGACTATGTCAAACTTCATTGAGTTAAGTCCTTATAGACCCTTTGGGACGTATGTCTTCTGTGCATCAAATGAGAAACTTTTGGTCATAAGGAACCCGGTTGCCATTCTGCAACTATTGTTCTATATGTCTCAGTTGAGCTCTGAAGCAGAACTTCTGGCAGTTGCCCAAAGTAGTCTAAAAGATCACTTGAACTACAAAGATAAACTGGAAGAGAGCTTGCAAATGCAAACTGTAACCTGTTTAGAGAATCATCATCTGGAAGTACTTCCATTGTCTTCAGATGATGTAAATGCGGAGAGTAACTCAGCCTTGAATGACTTTGGCCTGGTAAGTTTTGATTCTATTAAGTTGTTGCTGATATATCCTTTTAATGCATTTGTGATTACTCCAGTCAAATGTAGTATTGTATTGCTTAGAGCTTTAGATTTAGGAAATGAAGTTGCACTTGTATGCTCAAGATTTTTTTGAAATTAGAGATATGCCCTTGGGGCAATTTGTGAATAGTTGATATTCATTATCTATGCTGATTTGTGTTTCTGGGATTCCAGAGCGCTAGAGCTCGATTATGCCTTCGTGCTGCTGGAGAGTTGGAGAAGCAAAAAAGCAATAATCAGATAGCAATTGACAGAAAGATGGCAGAAATTGAGATTGGACTCGGAAAACTCCAAGTCTACAAGAAGAGATGTCAACATAAGGTAGGATATTATGATGCCTTCAAGATTTCAGAAGAAAAAGAAGACTTCGAAGCTAATGTGGAAAGGCTAAGGCTGGCAGGAATATGGGATGAGATAGTTGAAATGCTAAAAAGGAATGAACTTCCCGATGAATTTGAGAGCCGAAAAGCATGGATTGATATTGGAACAAGGTACAGGCGCATGGTTGAACCCTTAGATATTGCTAACTACTATCGACATCTGAAGAATGAAGATACCGGACCCTATCTGGAAAGGGGCAGACCTAAAAGGTACAAATGTACTCAAAGATGGCGTGAGCATGCAGAAAGAATGCCAAGTGACTCTTTGGAATCATGTTTTTGGGCTATGGTAGAGGAGCTTTGCATTAGATCTGGAAGACTAGGCGTTAGAGAGAATGTTTTGCAGTTGAAGAATAGAGTTGAAGAGTGGATTCGAGAAGGGGTCCAAGACCAAGATGTGTTCCTAAAAGGTTCCACCTTTGACAGGTTGTTGAAAGAGCATTTCTTGACCAACTTAGATCAGCCTCCTTTATCCTAGGCTCATGGACTTGATCATTTAGAGAACTTCTGACGATGTAATGTGATAACCTTTTGTTTACCGGATATGAGGTTCGGTGGTTTGTTTTACTTTGCTCCACTATGTATAGCAAAATAATTTTGATCATCAAATAGCAAGAAGAAATTAATATCTGTTTAACCATGTTTATTGTTAGTTCTGAACTGTTGTTTGTGCCTACAAGATGCTAATCGCCATAACAGAAAACCGATTTCTTCTAATCAAGCAACCATAACCCAAGGCCAATTGCCAATGACTCTGTTCAGACTTCTTGTTTCAATTTCATTCCAAACGTTGACATACAGAAAGGGAAAATGCAAGTTTTTCTGCAAGCTAATGGCCACGAGCGCATAACCACTAAATCAAAATTAGATAAATCCATCAGCCTATTGCAAAGCTCATATGTATATTATTATAGGGAACCACTTTTTTCTTCACAATTTCTCCAAAAACCAAATGAAAGTTGCCATCCATAACCATAATCAATGAAACTAAAACCACAAACCATGCATTATTGAACTGATATACAGACTAAAACAGAAGCATTACTACAGAGAGACCAGCACACAGAAAAATAGTGAACATAGTACCAATAAACATGCGCCAACAAACATTTGTTCTTCAGCCAGCTAACAGTTACATGATACCAATATCAATGCCAACCATCAACCTGTGGACTAGAAGCGATAACCAACTGGTTCCAACATGAGGTGATTGAAACTCCAAATTCCCGTCACGCTCTCCAAATAGCAAACATTTTTCCAATACCATGCGCCTCAGACTAAGACAATTCCAGGTAAACAACAGAGCAGATAATAATTTAGTCTTCTCAGTTGTCATATTATTATCGATCTTTAAAATAAATACATCATCCCGTACCTTAACCACTGAATATCCAATTCAGAATTTATAATCATGCTGTCGACAACGGCAAACCTACCAAAAGTCCGACACCCGAAAAGGAGAAAAAGAACAGAGACTAATCATGAAATTAATGGTAAAATAAATCCTTAATGCGCTTAGGTTCTATCCTCCAGAACGTTGTTGATAATGCACATGACTAAAACTAATTTTCTATTATCAATCCCCTCAAAAACAAAGTGTCTACTTTTTTCATAAATACAATGAGAAATTAAGGCAACAATCTTAAATTTGGGGCATCCAAGTGTGAATGTAAATGTAGAAAGTAGCATAAAGTATTTGTCAATGCACCCTATCCAGCAACTGATGATGGGACAATGTAAATGTCAATTTGGTAACTTAAAATGTGCAACCATGATTCATCATCAAACTGAATCTTAATGAACTCAGTCTGCTTGTTCATCTTTCTTATATAATAATAATAATAAAGCATTAGGTTCATATACAAATATCTCATTGGAGGTCTTTCACAAGAATGAAACATGCGACAGGTGACAACAGAACAATGATTCAAACAATGAAAACCTTTTACCATACTACCTAACAGGTGAAGATGCTAAGACACAAACCCAGATGAAACACCCCAGCAGGGGAGAGCCAAAGAAACTGCTGTATGGAATATATAGAATCAAACTATTGGGACTTAAGTAATTAGCTCAAAATACAGTTCTGATAAAAATCTGAACTTGTAAAACAGAAAAATGCATAAGCATACCTCAACCGACACTGAGAGAGTATTAGAAATGTCACTTCTTCCTTGATCTTTAAATCCTTCTTTAAACAAGTTTTCGTCCTTATTCCAGTATTCAATTAACATAAAGAAGCCCACAATATTATATTATATCACTCAAGTGATTTAAATGAATTAATCTAAAGTTCCCAATCAAAAGTAAGATGGAACCTAAATAACATGCCATACATAGCAACACAATAACGTTGAGTTGGCAGAACCTTGAATCACCATGCACTACTTTACCAGCCTCCACATGTTCATTACACTTGGCACGCATGAACCATAAAATCTAGATAATCACTCAAAGCCACATTTCAATACATCATCGGCAGTTGCAGAGAAATATAAAAGGGCTACACATCTAATAGAAATCTCCCACAGGCCCAAGGGACCAACTAAAATATTCGCAAGTCTTTTTTTTTATCTCAAGATTGATTAGCCTATGCTCTACAGAAGAGCAATGCAGGCACATAAGGAATGCAATAAAGCTTTGTTTTAAGACAGCGATATTTTCTTAATCCCCTTCAGCACTGAAAACCAGATCAAATGTAAAATCAACAGAATCTAAAATGTGAAAACTGAGCAAAAAAAAAAAAAAAATTTGCAAATTAGTATCAAGAAAAGACGCTCATACTTTAAGTCATTACCACCAAACATGTATTTCTCATGATACTTAAAGTCTCTAAGGTTTCCTTTGAATATTTTAAGAAGTCCCAACCTTTTTAGACCCATATCCAAGAACATCTAGTTAAATTCCAGCTCAGTGAAAGCATCATTTAAAATAGCCCAGCTACATCATATAACATCACAACCGTCAACTATCAAGATATGTATAGGATAAAAGCAGGTTAACTAAAAGAAAATCTGATCCATAAAGCTGATAACCAATGATATTCCTATAAATATCAATAAACATGAAAAAAAGTCAAATTAGATAAGATGTATTAGTAGATAAGTGCGGAAAGTAATGTCATAAAGCATTAGAATGAAAGTAGAGCATAACATATTGTAATCATTTTTTTATGTATTTCTGTACCACCTTATCTATTCACATACCAAACGCTTGAGTTCCCTACATCAACATATGCACCATCAGATGAGTACCAAGCTCACAGGAGAAGCATATAAATTCCTGGTGCAAAAAAAAACAAAACCAGCTATACCCCACAACTAGAAGATCTACTAAAATTAAGTCTAAGACTGGAAACAAGGAAGACACGCTAAATGAAGAGAGAGATAGACTCAACATACATAATTCAACAAAAACAGCAAGCCATCCTCCTACGAAGACCTTGCAACCATGCTATAGGAGCGTGGTAACCTGAAAGTCATGCAACCTCCATTGTCACTAAGCTCCGACTGCACAGGATTATCCTCGTAGTTTTTCCTACAAGCAGGACAACGGCCATCCACCTGCAGGATTTTATTGTAGCAGAAAAGACAAAGCCGGAATCCACATATGCAGGGCAAGAAACTGGTATCTGTACCATCTAATTCCTCGCAACATATAGGACATGAGGAAGGCACATTGACAACATTTGAACAACGCCATGGGACTCCACCTCCACCGTGTCCATAATGCCTATCAGTATTTGGAAAGCTCCGCTGCTTAGACAAATTAGGCAGGCTCTGGGGGCGAAATGCGTCATCAGGCCTCCACGCCCTGCTATTACCAGAAGCGAGTCTTGGCGGTACTTGCTCCTCCTGCTTCAAATCCTCATGACTAGAACCTGAATTGTTCAAAATAGCATCTGAACCAAGCTGTGAAGAAGAGGGTTCTGATTCCGGACATGAATTGTCACTATGATTTTCTTGCTTGCTGTGATCATCAGCTGCTAAAGCATCAGCAACTGCCTCCCAATCATCCAAGCAATTATCATCCCCTTCCACTTCCACCTCTTCCTCCTCCTCCTCCGTGATGCTACCAGAGCAACAACCACCACTGCTGTGACTGCTACTGCTGCTGGACGATGAAGAGGAAGAAGAGCCTGTGAAATTAGTACCAGCATCAGTACCACTAAGAACACTTCCGCCGGTGGGACTATTAGAAGGGGAATCCACGTCAAAATCATGATAAATCCGTGATCCATCATTTTCTTTCTCCACTTCTTCTCCTCCTCGCCTCGCCTGTAAATTCTCAATCGCATTTTTTCTCTCATTTTCAGTCTCACACCGATTCGCTCGCCGGCCGGCTGCCGCCACCGTCGGTTCCTCCCTACTTCCTTTGTTCTTAACTGCTGCACCTTATTAAAAAAATAAAGAACAATTATCGTATCAATAACTAAAATCTAACAAAACGACAAAAAAAATAAAAATAAATAAAAACAAAACATAGAAATTAACCAAAGAAAAAAAAACCTTGAGAAAGCCATTGCTCGCGACGAGCATCAAGTTTGCACTGTTTCAATTTGGCAGACCTGTTCGCCTGAAAATTCCACAAACACAAAACAAACAAACATTAATTCATTAACCAATCAATCCACCAACCGATACATTTTAACAAATATATTAAATTTGTAAACAAATATGTTTCAAAAAAATAAAACAAATTATAGATAGAGACTCACCCGCTTCTTCTTGCTGAAATCCTTAGCAGCAACAGAAGTAGAAGAAGGAATGATGGAATCGGAAATCATGGCTGCAACAATTCAAATTGAAAGAAGAAGAAGACGAAGATGATGATGATAATAATAAATTGCAAAAACCCTAAAAAATTTTAATTATTTTTTTGTTTATTTTGAAAGAGAGATGAAATGTTGGAAATTTCTAGAGAGAGAAAGGACAGATAAGAAAAATAAAACCAATGTATGGATAACGGAAACTCCTCTGCTTCGCTCGCCCTCAATTTTCACAGACCTCTCCAAATTTGAGGCCCTCTGTTTCATTTATATAGCACCTTTTGTACCAAAATACCCCTCTTTTTTATCTTTATTTGCGATGCCACTACTCTTGTATGGCATGATTTTTTGACAAGCGTTGGGGGTAATGTTCATGGTTTGAGGTTGTTTTTGTACAGGTGGGGGCTGGACTTCAGTGCAACGACACCGGTTAGGGTGGAGATTTTTTTTTTTCAAACAATAAAAACGGTGCCGTTTTGTTTTTTTGTTTTTGTTTTTTTCTAGATTACGAAGGAAAATCTATGTTATTATTATTATTATTTTGTTTCTGTAAATTGTTGTAATTGTCAGTCCGTCTATCCTATGGTTTATTTTTTACAAAGTAAATTCTACTTTGTTAATAATAACCATTAGATGAGATAATATATATTAATCTAATGGTGATAAAAGTTAAGTAAAAGTAAAAGTAAAAGTAAAATATATAAAAAATAAAGTTATGTTAGGATTTCCTTTGTCAAATATTGTTTTATCTTAAAACTAAAAAATATATATATAATATATACACATATGAGATAGGTGTCTTAATATCAAGTTTTCTTTGACCCAAGTTTCTAATTTTTTTTTATAAAAAAAAATCCTCAAAAAATCTTAAAATTAGTTCAATCGATATTCATAAATGAATTTGCCTTTTTTTTTAATTTAATTCACTTAAGTTTCTTAAATTAAAAAATATTATTATTTGAGTAATTTAACGATATAATTTCTTTCAAAATGTTTATAAATATTTAATCATTCTTTTCTCTTTTTCTCCGGTTAGTAAAAAAAATTCTTAAAAATTAAATTAATTCACAACTCAATAATATTCTAATGATAAAAGATTATTTAAACACATGCATGGATTTATCCAATTAGTGGTTAAAACTGATAGCATGGAAATATAATTCTTTTTAAGCTCATGAAAAAAAGTTGTTCAACTTTTGGAATATATATTTTTTTTTTCGGGTGAAATTTCTATATTTTTATCCAAGGATATTAGTCTAGTTAGTAATCAACTAGAGTTTGTTTTAGATAGTTTGAATTGTTATTTATAAATACAATCTAGAAACCTGCGGTAAAATTATTCACAAAAAAATAACATAATTTTTTTTTGATGCACGAATTGACATTAAAATGTTTCTATTATATAGATAAAAATATTTTTTTTGTCATTTATATAACCTAAACTAAGTCGTTCTATTTACTTATAACAAACCAAACATTTTTTAAATTGAATTTATAGTCAATAATAATTTTGCAAATGGGCATGTTACAAAATTAAAAAGTATCTATATATATTAACAATAGTTTGAATCAGCTGATAAGAGCTCTTTTCACTTAAACGATATCTTGAGTTCGAAATGTGACGGATACAATAATATTGAATTGGTTATTTAAAAAGTTTTTATCGTTTTTATAGTTAATTACTCTAAATAATACCGGTGATTAAAAAAACATCAATATACAAAATCACATACCCAAACAACTTTATTATTATACGATATATTTGAAAATGGCATATTTGGGTACATGTGTATCTAATAATTAAATGAAAACCTCGTTTTTTTTTTCTTTAAAATTAATTAGCTCAACTGTATACGAAACAAATATTATAAGCACTTGGATTATTATTCACACATTGCACATGTGAGTCCAATCAAAATGGAGACTTGTAAATTGTTGCCAAAAAAATTTTATGCATCCCAATAACTATAAGCAACCCTTCGCTAATTTTATTATATGTTCCAATCTACCAAACTCTTCACATAGTTAGAATGATACATCGCTAAATGAGATGAATTGAAGAACTAACTCAATTCCAACCTACCACATTTTTACATATAAATCCTAAATAAATTATTTTATGTGGCTAAAATATTTTTTCATAAGTAAACACTGCAAGAAAGTACACATTATGCCAAGAGCTAACAAAGTTATAATCGAACATATAATTTCGAGTTCATGTTGAATTTATTATTGTATTATTTTTTTACATCCGATGTTTTTGATATCTAGTAATCATAGTTGTCAAATCGAGAATCGAAATCTTCAATTTGTGAATCGAGAATTGTGAATCGAAGAGAATCGTAAGATTCAGTTCATATTAATAATATTAATTAAAAATAATATATTTCATATAAAAATTATATTTTATATAATGTATTGTTTAATTTTAATATATATTACTTGATACTACTCATTATTAAAATTTTTTAATAATATAATTTATTAAATACAATAGAAATAATAGAATTTACAGTGGTCATTATATATATATATATATATATATATATATATATATATATCTTTAGCTAAAGAAGAAAGTTAAATATAAAAGTCAATACTATAAATATATTACTATTTTTTTTTACCCCATAAACATCATATGAAACTTGAAACAAATAGCTGGTATGAAAGAAACAAATCAATAAAAGAAATAATAAAAATCTAAATCAATGTTGCTAGTCTTCCAAATTAAAATAATAAATTAAAAGAAGAATTATAAAAGAATTTATGAAGTTCATTATATTTGACAACCTCATTAAGTTTGAGAAACACTTAAGGAAAAACAAGTTAGGTTTGTGTTTTTATTATAGGATTTTCAACTTTTAAGTGATTTTAATTGAAAAACCATGACTTTTTTCATTCCCTAATTGTATATTTTAAATAAGATTCATTTTATTCAATAGACGAAAATTGTTGAAAATTGTAGATTCGTATCGATTCTTATACTTTTCCGATTCACTTATAGATTTGCATCGAATTTGGGGTAAACCGTAAGATTTGAATCGTGAATCGTAAAATTATAACAACAGAGCTAGTAATTATAAGGGTTATAATTATTTCGAAAATTGGGTCATATGAATTTTTAAAAAAAAACTCTCATAACATTTATTATTGTATTTTTTTTTTTTTAACAATATGGTTAATTCTCAATACCACAAGAGGAGGGAAAAAGGATAAGGGTTCAAACTCTACTATTTCTCAACAGAATGTTCACACTTTTTACCATTTGAACTAATCATGAAGTACTTTAGATTTTAATATTTCGTGAAATTTTAAATTTAATGAATTCTTAATTTTATTAAAAAAATTTGTTTACTATAAAAATTATACATAAGTTAAAAAATTTAAAATTGTCGCCTTGGTATGAATTTATTCTACACTTTTTTGAAAGATTTATGATATTTACTTAATAGATAATTTATTACTATATAAAATTTTTTAAAAAATTATAAATTAATAAAACCTTAAATCTTTTTTTTTTTTGAGGCTATAAAACCTCAAATCTTGAAAAAGAAGAAAAGAGAAGAAACGTTTGTAAGGTTGAGGAGTGTGTTTGGTCCATTCATTAATGAAGAAAACATGATTTTGGGAACACGTGTACGATGGAGATTCATAAAATGATTGCGCTCGTGCAATGGCCGAAAAAGGCGTGACGTAGTAGGAATTTTGTGTGGCGAACTTGCAACATCCATGGGAAAAAATTGACAGAGAGAGTTGCAGTGCATTATAATGGGATAACTACTATTAACCCCTGAAATTTGACCATAATTACTATCTCATCCCTCCTTTTAGAAAAAATGATTAGAAACTCCTTCAATTTAAGTACGGCTTAGCTATTTTTCCTTTTCATAAAAAAAGAGAGTGAAAAGATATTTTTACCCTTAATATATTGTTAAATTTATAAAAAGATATTTTTTATTTTTATTTAATTTTTACATTATTTTTTAAAAAAATTATAACATAAAAATTTAAAAAATTAAAAATTATTGAAATTAAAAATAAATTGCAACTCTAACAAAACAATATTTCTATTTTTATCACTTGTTTTTGTTCATTTGGGTCAAGTAATAAAAAATAAATAAAAGAAAAAGTCAATCCCACGCTCTAAATCTACCACTGCGGCACTGCAAGCAATCACTGCACGCTCATCTTTTTTTTTATTTGATTTGTCTTGAACGTTGCCTTGAATTTGAGCATAAAAGGCAGTGCCCCTTGATTAACAACTCATTCTCAAACAGTGTGAAATTCAAATCCATGTAAAAATAATTCTCTGCCATTCGGTTTCTTCATGGTCATCATAATTGTGATGTTAAACGTATGGATTTTCATTTGATCATCCCAAACTTGCTCAACAACACGCTTGCTGCTGGCACTCGAGCGTATTTCGCCTTGGAAGCAATAACTTGATTAACAACTACTACGACAATGACGATGGAGATAAGGCTGGGATTGGCGATCTATGTATAGAGATTTCAAGCACTGTACAATTGATCCAAAAATGAAATCTTATGGGTGTTTTGGTGAGATTGATTTTTTTTTTAATAGAAATGTTATATAATCTAAATTTTGATGTACTACATAATAGGGGCAAACCTTTCTTTAAATTGATGACGACATGAATCAAATCATACACTTTAGGACGATTCCTTGAAAAGGAGTTACCGTTTCACTATTCACTCACCAGATTAGTGAGGTTGATTGTTGTGGATGTTTGGGTTGTTGTTATCATTGTTTTAGTAGTGGAGATCTCAGAAATTATTCCAATAAAAATCTCAAATATTCCAATCACACCATACACTTAAGTCAAACTTGATATCTTTCTTTTCTGTTTTAGTTTACTATCATATAATAAAATGTTTATATATCTATGTATTTTGATGGTTTTGTTGTTGATAGTTTTTTGGTGCAGATGGCTTGGCAAATCTGCCATCCTCTGCTTCGCCTGGATTGTTGAGGTTATTCTGGATTTTAACACTCCACAATATCAATGGGTCTCTAATCTAATAAGCTTTGCAAGACTCCACAACATCATTGTCCCTCCATGGGTCGGAGGAGCTCTTGTTTCCTTCATGGATTGCCGGTTTTTCATGACTGCGGCCCTCTATTTCACTTGTGTTCTATCCTTCAGGAATTGAAAATTGAAATATTACATTATTGAATATTATTGAAATATTATATTTTGATAGAATATATTATATATTTAATATTATTTAATATTTATATATTAAAATTCTTATTAATTAATTATATATTTTCTATATTTATTATTATTTATAATTATATATTATTTATTATATATTAATTATATTTATTATTATTTACAATTTTATATAAAATAATGGGGAAAGTACAATTTGGTACCCTGTGGTTTATGGGTTTTGCAAAATTGGTTCCATGGAATTTTCACTGATAAAACACTACCCCGTGGAATTTTCCGTTAGCAAAAGTGTGCCAAAGCCAGTGACGCCGTTTGGCAGGCTGACGTGGCTGCACACGTGGCGTCTGAGGTGGAGTACCCTTTTTACACTTGTAAAAAAAAAATAAAAAAAAACCCTTTCTATTTCCTTTTCCCTCTCTCTCCCTCTCCCTTCGCTTCTCATCGACCAAACCTTGCAAGATCATGTCACTTTCTTTACCGATTCTCTTCATCTTTTTCCCGAGCCCTCGACAATCTATCCACTGGAAAATTGGCAAGAAAATTCTACCATTCTCTTTACC